>JAUPMG010135220.1:0-11388 GCA_031762675.1 Pachysandra terminalis
GAGCATGATCGGATTCAGCAATTTGCGGATTATTTGGGCTATCGTGTTATTCAGTTACCTATTAGATATCTTGGTCTTCCATTTGGGGATAGTGCCAGATCCTTCTCCTTTTGGTCTCCTGTTATTGAGAGAGTTGAAAAGAGATTGACCACTTGGAAAAGGAATTATTTATCATTAGGAGACAGAGTTACCTTGATTAAATCGGTGTTGGCTAGTCTTCCCATTTCTTTGTGGAAACGTATAGGAAATAGTCTACATGTAGTAATCACTGGGTTTTGTTGCCCAGGGGAAGATTGGCAAAAGTTTGCAGATTGAAAAAAACCATTTACTGGTTAAAACAATTCCCTCATGCTTGGTTTGATAAGTCTAATGGTCATGGAAAATGTTGTCTTCGTCTGAGTCATGCAGATCACTCAGTATTTGTTTGGAATCAAGCATGTGGTATAGTGTGCTAGTTGGTTATGTGAATGATATTAAGTATAAACATTTCTGGAAACGATTTGAAAGGTATTGAAGAAGTTAAGCAGGCATTTTCAGATAAAGGATCTTGGGTATCTTATATATTTCCTTGGAATTGAAGTTGCTAATGATCAAGGTGGGATTAGCCTCTATCATATGTGACATATATTCTATCAGAGACGGGGATATTTGGAGCCAAACACAGCTGAAACACCAATGGATCCTGTTGGAGTGTGTCCCACATTGCCTGGCTTTGCCCCGTCTGTGCTGGTTATAAGGTGCCAGTTCCCGTCTTCTTAATACCTGGGTTTTAAGGAGTTGAATGGGCTGGACTTTCTTCAACTTGGTATCAAAGCTTGGTTGGGTTGGTTGTCCGGTGCTGTCCGGTTGTTATGGTCCAGGGGGTGTGTTGGAATGTGTTCCACATCGCCTGGCTTTGCCCCGTCTGTGCTGGTTATAAGGTGCCAATTCCCCTCTTCTTAATACCTGGGTTTTAAGGAGTTGAATGGGCTGGCTTTCTTCAACTGATCCTAACATCAAACTTCACACTGAGGGTAGAGCTGTTTTTGAGGACCCTGGAAGATATAGGCATCGTGTGGGTAAACTCATTTTTTCGACTGTTTCTAGACCTGATATTTCTTTTGCAGTTGGAGTTGTCAGTCAGTTCATGCAGGCTCCCAAGCTTATTCATTAGGAGGCTGTTTATAGGATTTTAGGATATATGAAGAGTGCATCAGGTAAAGGTCTTATATAGACCAGAGTGGGTTGGATCAATGGACATTATCAGAGACAGGGATATTAGGAGCCAAACACAGCTGAAACACCAATGGATCCTGTTGGAATGTGTCCCACATCGCCTGGCTTTGCCCCGTCTGTGCTGGTTATAAGGTGCCAATTCCTGTCTTCTTAAACCAACCACTCAAAGGGCCCCATTTTCAGCATATTGTTTCAACTATGGAATATTAAAGTAAATATGCTAAGATATAATATAAAGACCAAAGTTAAAAATTGACCCAACTACGCTATCTCTGTCATTGAGATTCTTCTCAATGAGGCCTTTGAGTGGTTGGTTTAGATCCACTAACATGTCCCACATGGCTATTTATTAGCTAAGACCCAGAACCAAGATGCATGCAGTGTAATCTGAATCCACAGGCTACGTCAAGAAAACATATTCACTTGCCTGATATATGCTGCATTATACATCTATTTTAGAGTAACTGAAAAATGGCTACTAGCATCTACATACATACCGTTGAAGCATAGCTAGATAAAAAGTTCAAGCTGGAAACACAATGTCATACACATCATATCCACCTGATGCCAGAAATTACTGAAAAATGAAAAAGAAGAATTCACAAATAAATCCGTTCACGAATGACAACAGTTTGTTGACACAAGTATAAAACAGGTTAGTGAAGTTCGGAAATAAATGTGTGCACAAAATGTCCGAAATACCTGGTACTAGTGTAATATTGTAAAGAAACTAAGAATATAGACTAGCCAGGGAAAGCAAGTGCATGGCGAAGTAGGGCGAGGTAGATTCAATTGTTCGTGATCTTCTGTTAGCTGGATATAGAAAGGGGGAGATAGAAGAAGCGTTGAACATCAGCTGTAATCAGAAGACGAAGGAGAAGCCTAGCAGGTCGTTCGTAGAGGTAGTTTCTTCAGGCATTGATAACCTTCAACGACAATTAGGGGGTTTGGAAGCCAGTAAGAAGCAGAATAATCTGGTTCGGAACAGTGACCGGAGATGGGTTTTTGCTATTGAAGCTAAAACATTCATATTGGAGGATTATTATTATTGAGCTTTTAGCAAGCTGCTGACTAAGATAACCGAAATCAACAATGGTCGTCGGAACTCCGTGGTGGTAAACGAAGAATTTCTAGGATGGATGGCTTCTTGGTGCGAGAAGGCAGTTCAAATTGGGACGAAGGAAAACAACTGGAAACACACGGTAGGAAAGCATTCCTGCATCATCGAAGTGAAAGCAAATGTGGGAGGCAACTTCATTAGAATCTTAATGCTGGTGGGAACAAGATCATTTTGGAATTGCATTCCAAAAGGCAGAGGTTGCGGGGAATGGAACCTCAACACCAAGAAGACAAGGCTATGGAGGACAAGTTATACAGAAGAAATCTGGGCAACAAAGATAGAGCCAATAAACAATCAACCCTATCCGGTGATAAGGGTTGCAGTCCCATCAACGAAATCACTGTTGAGGTGACGCATTAAGGTTCTATACCTCGTCTGGAGGTGAATAGGGGCAATAGCAGATCCGGGGAACAATGGGAGCTAGCATTAGTTCTATGGGCAAGAAACTATGAAGTCCAATGGTCAGAGGTGGGTCATGAACTGGGAAAATTGTACGGGTTGTGCAATGTACCGTCTCTCTCTAAAATCTCTGAAGATAGTGATTTCTTCCCCCCCCCCCCATCGTTAGAAATCAGCCATCATTTAAGGAGCATGTGCTCCTTCCCCCACTATTTAAAAAAGAATGTGATGATTCGAAGATGGTCGAAAATGGCGGTGAAAGCCGCAATCAAGAAAAATCAGGAAGGTAACTGGGTCCGTATCTGTGGTTTGCCACCAGAATATTGGTCGGAGAAGATGTTTGATGTCATCAGGCAGTCGTGTGGAGGTCTCGATGCTATTGGGGAAGACACCAAGAAGGGGAAGTACTTTGAAGCAACAGTTATTTGGGTGAAAGAAAAGAACCCGTTGTTGATTTCCAGAGCAGTAGTCTTTAGGATTTTTTTTTTTTTTGATCAGTAAGTAAAATTTCTATTATATAAGCCCTAAGGCCAAAAAACTATACAAAGTAAGTATTATATACATATTACATTCGCACCCCGCCATCGAATAGGACTTAACTATCCCACTTCAGCCCCCATTTACAATCAAATTCTGAAAAACTAATCCCCCCAAATTCTATGTAATAAGTTGACCAAAAGAAAGGTAATTGTAAAACATGTTCTATCAATTTATAAGTCTTGGTTTCCTAATCTTCAAAAATCCTTTGATTACTTTCCCCTCAAACCGTCCACAAGATTGCTACCGGGCATAAATTCCATAAAATACTGCTTCTACGCTTGCCTCTCTTCTTCTTTCTCCAGCCCCAACTGCATAGTTCTACCTTGATATGCTCTTGCTTCACCCACACAACTTATCTACTCATAAATCTGCTCATGAAACTAATCCAGAGCCTCCGTATTGAGCTGATGCATGGCAGACCTAGGCTTCATGTGATAATATCTGAGAAGGATAATTGCATGTAGCGGATGGAAGACGATGGTGATGTGGCATCTGGGGTCACATGTGGCGGGGATCATTCGCTCAGGTTAAACATGGTACAAATCCAACCATGGGGTAAGGTTATGGGGTCAAGAATGGGCCGCATGTGAGACAAGTAGCCACAATCTCCAATGTCTACACACCTGTACTAGAAGTTCATTCAAATTTAAATTCGAACAGGGATGGGTTTAATCGTAATGGTATTATCGGATCAGCGACAAACCACGACGCAAGACCCAGTAGGATGGTGGAACCAACCCGTTAGAGAGAGGCCCACAACCTAGGCCATCGATCTCAGATCAGAAGTTCAAGGCCTAGGAGAAGGGTATGGGCTGAGAAGCAATAAGTAATGAAAGCCAGATCGTGGGAAGGTTAGAAGTTTTGTACGGGTCTCCAAAATATTATCCCAAAGCCCAATCCATCTATCTGCACCAGCCCAAGACCATGCAACCATAGTAGCTAGCCTATGTCCCAGACCAACTTCCACTTTTCAAGAGAACCTAGCTCCTGGCCTTGGGCCTGGACCAGCCTTGCCAACAATGTCGCCCCATGCAGCTGAACCTGGGCTTCACGAAGCTGGGGCCTTTGTGCATCAATCTTCTTTCAACAGTCGACTGCTTCTGTTAGAATCCAAGATAGAATACCTCACTTCCTTTATCAGATATCGCAAAGATGGGGTCCAAGAAAGAGGGAACCAGGATTCGCACAACGAGTCTCTCAACAATAGGGAGATGAAGGAAGCCATTGCTTCTGTTAAAATCTAAGATAGAATACCTCACTTCCTTTATCAAATATCGCAAAGATGGGGTCTAAGAAAAAGGGAACCAGGTTTCGCACAAGTCTCTAAACAATAGGGGATGAAGGAAGCCACTATTTTAGAAAAGCGAAGGAGGCGGAATGGAAGTTCAGGGCAAAGAAGATTCTCTGATCTACTAAAGATAGAATAAAAAATCATCGTGGAACGAGCTTAAGAGACAGGAAGATAGTTTCGTCTGACTCACAGCATACATATAAAGGAGAGACAGCGTTGGGGATACCATTTCTATGGAGTAATTCTAACAATCAAGGTGACAATTTATGTCAAAGATGATGGTTCACCCTTTGACTGGCGGTCAATACACATGGTCAAATTGTCAGGAGAATTCAATTTGCAATAGAATCGATAGATGTTTAGTGTCAGTGGACTACCAAATTCCCCCAACATAATCCAAAGTATTCTCCCCGGGGTTTCTTTGGATCATTGGTCATTATTAGTTTCGTCAGTTGGTCCGAGACAAGATCCAATTCCTTTTCGATTGGAAAATATGTGGCCACCACACCCTTTGTTGAAAGATATGGTGAAGCAGTGGTGGGCGAACAAAGGCGTTCAAGGGTCAAGGTGGGCTGGATTCAAGTTCATGAAATCACTCAAAGTCATTAAAGAAAAATTGAAGGAGTGGAATAAAAACTCATTTGGCAGCACTCAAATTAGGACGAAGGAATGTATGCTGGAAATTGAAAGACTTATGGTTTGGAGCAGGTTAGGAATCTCAATAGATTTGAAGGGGAGGATAGGAAATCAAACAAAGGTGAACTGGAGTAGAATTTGAGTTAAGACGAAATAAGTTGGAGGCAAAAGTCAAGAGCTACATGGATTAAGGAAGGAGATGGGAACACAGCTTTTTTTTCATAAAGTTACGAATGGGAGGGTTGGAGCAAAGTCCTTGTCTCATATCTTGATAAATGGAGAACTTGTAGATAAGAATGAGCTTATCTTGGAGGCCTTATCGTCCAATTACTCCAACCTCTATAAATCTAAAATGGATATGAATTTCAAAATTGGTAATCTTGGTGGGAACAGGTTATCGGAGGATCAAAGGGGGTGGTTGGAGAGGGGATTTAAGGAGGAAGAGATCAAAAGGGCAGTTTGGGAGATTGACAAAGATAAAGCTCCGGGTCCAGATGGTATCACCATGACCTATTCTTAAAAAAATTGGGAAACAATCATATCAGAGCTAATCGAGGTATTTATGGAATTCTTTGAGGATGGCATCATTAACAAAATCATAAATGCAACCCTTTTAGTGCTGATCCCTAAAAAGAAAGGTGCAAAGGAAATCAAAGATTTAAGGCCAATCAGTTTAATTTCTAGTATGTATAAAATCATAACAAAAATTTTGGCTTTGAGGCTTAGAGTGGTCATGAGTGACATTGTGTCTTCTTCTCAAAGTGCTTTCATCTCTGGTCGCCAAATTTTGGATAGTGTGTTGTTGGAAAATGAGGTAGTCAATGAGAGGAAGTGGAGTGGGCGGGAGGGGCTTATGTGCAAATTGGACTTGGAAAAGGCATACGATAGGGTGGAGTCGCAATTCCTGGATGCCGTTCTAAAGTGAAAAGGGCTTGGAACAAAATGGAGGAAGTGGATTGGGGGATGTCTAAGAAATGTGTTCTTCCCCTTTATTCTTAATGGTAGTGTCCAAGGAAATTTTGCCTTGTCAAGAGGCCTTTGTCAGGTCAATCCACTCTCCCCTATTGTTTTCATTGATAGGTGATGTATTCAGTAGGTTTTTAGTGAAGGCAGAAAAGTTGGGTTTGGTGTCAGGCTTTAGGGTATGAAGGGACCAGATCAGTTTATCTCACCTCCAGTTTGCAAACAACACAATCTTGTTCTTTGAGGTGGATGAGGTACAAACCTATTGGATGTTGTCTTTAATTAGGTGCTTTGAAATGGTGTCTAAATTGAGAGTAAACAGGGAGAAGAGTTGGCTTTTGGGTATCCAGATGGTTAAAGAGGGTGGAGGTGTTTGGAAGGGTTCTTGGGTGTCGTGTGGAGTGACCTATCAGATAACTTAGGAATGCCTGTAGGTGATAACCCTCGTAGGCTTGATTTCTGGGAACCAATAGTTGAAAAGATTGAGAAGAGACACTAGGTTCATGGAAAAAATCTTATTATCCTTAGGAGGAAGGATTACCCTAATCCAAGCTTCTCTGGCCCATCTACCTTCCTACTTCTTGTCTATGTTCCAAATCCTAGTGAAAGTTGCTAGAACTATTAAGAAACTTTAGAGCGATTTTTCTTTCGGATGGAGGAGGGGGAGGAAAAGAAATCATTTGGTTAAGTGGACTTTCGTGTGCAAAAATAAACAGGAAGGCAGTCTCAATTTGGGAAACATTCGCATGCCCAACTAGGCCTTGTTAGGCAAGTGGCTATAGAAGTTCAGTTCGGATTCAAATTCTTTGTGGTTCAAAGTGATTTCCAGCAAATACGGTATTCATGAGAATGGGTGGGATATAAATCCCCATGCTCGAATATCATCTGCTAGTCATTGAAGGGTGATCTCAACTCTTGCTCTGGCATTCTATCAACACACTTGTTTCTGTGTTGGTAATGGATCTCGAGTCCGTTTTTGGCTGGATATTTGATGGGGGGTCTTCCATTGGCTGTTAATTTTCCTCATTTGTCCAATTTGGTGAGAAATAAAGGTTCCGTAGTGTCGGATATTCTTTTGTGGTCCCTCTTGGGGTTGGAGTGGAACCTAGAATTTAGACATGATCTGAGGTTAGCAGAGTTTGAAGAGTTAGTCTGATTTGTTTGAGTTCCTGAAGTCTGTTTTATTCACCCCCTCCATTCCTGATTGTCGCATTTGGTACCTTGAATTCAATGTAAAGTTCTCTTCATGTTCCTTTCTCAATTCTCTTCAGTCAAGTTCTGATAATCGTCCAGTTCCTTTTCAACCTCACAAGGTTTAGACCGCTTACCTCCTAAGGTTAGAGCTTTTGTTTGGACCACCATGTTGTATAAAATCAAACCTATGATTTGCTTCAGAGGAAACGGAGGAACTGCGCTCTCTCCTAACATGTGTGATGTGCAGGAAGAACGGTGAATCGGTTTACCACCTTTTCCTACACTATGAGGTGGCTTGGCAGATTTGGCTACATTTTTACATAAGATGGGGGTGGAGTGGGTTATGCCTCATTGCGTGCAGTCACTTCTAGACCATTGGAGGTTTCCCAAATTAGGGAAACGGAGAAGAATGATGTATACAACAGCTTTTCAGGCTATTCTTTGGACGATTTGGGGGGAGAGAAACAAAATGATTTTTAGGGTAAAGAGGCGATAGCACAAAGCATGATTGAGACGTGTATTTAGGGTGGCATCATGAATGGTGGTATTACCGGAAGTTAGGGGCATTTCTAGTGATGGTATATCTAGGAAGTGGCTAAATATCAGCTCATCATCACCTTGGCATGAGAGTTACAAGGCTACTTGGGACCGCCGGGTAAGGGAACCATTAAGATGAACTTCGATGGGTCATCCCAAGGAAATTCAGGACCCTCGAGAGGACGGTTCTTTAAGGACCATCAAGGGAGGATCTTTCACGTTTTCTCGAGTCCCATTAGCGAACGGGACTCCACCCGTGCGGAACTAATGACTTTAATCACTGGGCCAAAAGAGGCTAAGTCTCGAGATCTTGGTCCTTTTGGAGGTAGAGGGGTATTCCTCGTTAGTTATCTCTTGAATGGGGTCAACCGAGACATGTCCTTGGAGGTTGGTACACTTAGTCCAACTGGTTGTGATTTTGGGTGAGGGCTTGGTCTATTCCTATAGACATATACCCGTGCAGCAAATGAGGAGACTGATAGGCTGGCAAGTGGGGTGTAGAGAATGGGTGCTATATTCAGGTCCTCCCGGTGAGGAGACGAACATAGTAGAGTGACCAAGGAGAAATTGGCAGGAGTTTTGTTTTCTAGCTCTAGTCCTTACTATTATGATACTTTAGATGATGTTATGTACTCTAGCTTGCAATCATATGTTATGATCTTTATATATACGGATATACCTACTACTTTTGATAATTAATGAAATGTTGGTTAATTAACAAAAAACAAACAAGTATAAAACAGAATAACGAAGCTCTAGAAGAAAAAATAAAATTTATAGTATTTAAAGATGACTTCAGTATTCTTTCAATGCGAACCAACAGCAATTTACGACTTTACGTTCTTCATGTATTTAGCAAAAACAAGTCTATCCCAAAGTTTGCAAAGTTATTTGCAAATAAACCACATAAACTTCAGAAAATAATCTACCCAATGATAAACCATTTTAAGTAGTCATGGTGCAGGATAAACTGGCTGCATTAGAACAATAAACTTAATTGGATGTGACCAACCATACCTTCAACCGGCATAAAATATTGATTATCTGCGTGAGCCTTCCAGCTGCCCTAGTATTCATTAGACACTTGTATTCCCGCATAGGAAGATCAGAGAGAAGCGGACCATGCTTGCAACTCTCAATCAAATCGTCAAACTTCTGATCTGACCCCACAACTTGTAAAAATAGCTCAAGTGGCAATGTCTTAATAGCCACATCTAGTGAAAATAATTTACAAGTGCTATGAGGGTTCTCTAGGTCATACCCACGTTTCTCAGAGGATAAAGCATCATCCAAATCATGTAAACCGCTCAGGTAGCCCCATAGAAAATTATGCAGCATCTTTGCACGAACCATTTTTCCCAAAACAAATCCATTAGCATGCATTGCTCCTGATCTAGAAGCTGAGACATCTGAATTGATATTGTTCCGAGTCCGCTGGACACCAGTCAGAACAGGAACCAGTTTATCATTCTTCGGTCGTGCAAGACCTCGACCACGGCTTTGCATGTCAAAAGATCTCAATCTGTCATGAATTTGGCACAATAATTAAGGACTTAAATTTTGCACACATGGGTGCAAAACCACCTCCGTCGTACGGCTACTGTTACAATTAGTAACAACTGGGACAGAAACTTGAATGCGTTTACAGAGTCCTTTTTGCTGAAGCTTGTTTAAAATACGGGACAGAGTTTTCCTTGCCATTGTCGTGCATTTATCCTTTTCATTACTTTCAAGCCGCCTATATAGCTTAACTGTTAGAATGAACTTCTCATTCTGCACAGGAAAAATAGAGATATTAGAACCCACTAGTGATGAACAGAACAAGCATAGAAGGAAGAAGAAATAAAGGATATAATCCTCAGCCAATAGTAGTTAGCAAAGTGGAAAGTGTGACGACCTGCAACAAGTCCAGTATCCTCTGTTCCCTTTGGGCACTCTCTGCAGTCGAAGTAAGGCATAGATACCTCGGACGGCATTGGATCTTTGATGCATTTGACACATTAGAGGGTGAAGTTCTCATTTAAGAACCATTTGAGTCAAAAACTGAGCCTCCAAGCTCATGAACAAAATTTTGATGATTGCTTCCACCAATAAGTATCTGGTCCTTCTCAACATTAACAGGAGAGAAATGAAAATTTTCTAATCCCATTTTTCCAGTATTTAAAAATTCATCTTTGGATGTTGAAGCATCTACGTGTAGAATAACTGAAGATGATTTCTTATGAAGAACTGGATTCTCCACAAGTTTCCGACAAAGTAAACGTTCGTCAAAGATGTCATCAGGTTGACTTGGAAAGGATCTATTTGATCCATTACTGAAATTCCTGGATGTCCAAACTCGATAGGCCATGCCTCTGTTGCACCTTTCAGCTTGTAGATGCATTCCATACTTTGCGAACATATTAAGGAGCCTTGTATGATACATCTTGCTATTAAGTCCAAGCCGCTTACAGATATGGTTATAGTAAGTACGAAAATGTAAGGAACTTTGCAACATGCACAAATGTGAAGGGTGACATCATGCAAATGAAAAAAAAAAACTCTACTTCGTACACCACAAGGAAAGCCCTAAAACAGCACACTTGATAACTGCAAAGTAGATGCTTTTGGCAATATTAATGCTCGATGTCTCCTGTATCATAAACTAGGAAATAACCAAATATGATTCCAGTCACTCAGTGCTGCTTGATGTCATTCACGTATTTGAAATTAACCGTTTAATACTCTTATTCTCACATCTTAATATTCATTATTTGAAACATCACACTTATGCCATATGTCATTGTCATCTTAGAAATTATAAGGGATGATTTAAATTGAACTGATTTCAGACATTATTTTGTATTGGAAATAAGGATCTTATTTGGAAAATGGTCAGCTGATTTTTCTTGCTAAATTGCAACATTATACTTCTTATGCAAGATCTTTGCATATATGTGTGTGTGTGTGTGCACGCGCTTGCATGATGATATACAGCAGACATATAAACATGGGCTTCTCTAGTCCTTTCCTCACATTCACATATATACTGGTGCTGTGAGATTGATTATTACTGGCACAATTACGCTGTGAAGATTATATAGCTGCATGATATACATTAGACATTCTGATGTTCAGATAAGAATAATCCACTGTAGTATGATCAAGAAAATAACTTATAAGGTTAAGTTTTATATAAGGCTAGACAAGATAGTCCTAGAATATGTGAAATGTACAAATGTTTTCGAAATTGCAGGGTAGATTACAAGAGTTGTATTTTTTTTTTTTTTTTTCGATCGATAACGAAGTATTATATATAGAGGAAAAGAATATACAAACAAAAGCAAAAAAAATAAGTTCCTCAAAATAGGGACCCGACGACAAAAATAAAGACAAAAAGATTACAAAGGCCCTATACCAACCCCAAGGCAACTCCAATAAATACTCCTCTACATAACAACAATAGTATCCCAACAACGAACAATGTCTGATGATGATATATCCTGAAAGTCTG
>JAUPMG010135249.1:0-11387 GCA_031762675.1 Pachysandra terminalis
CAAATCTTAATAACCAAAATAAATCAATTCCAAGATGCTAACATATGGATACTTACTCATACTTAACCTTGAATCATGACTAAATCAATAAATCAACAAGACTTAAAATAATTTCCACAATTTAATATAACTATTTATGCCAACCGGCAGGCTAACCGGCACGCCGGTAGGCCATCCTGTAGGCTAGGCAGTGATTCATAAACAACACCAATCAACTCTGATAGCCACCGGCACGCTGGATAGTCATCCGGCAGGCTATCCAGGGAATCAAATTAAAGGTTACAGACAAAAAGGGGCCACCGGCAGGCGATCCGGCACGCCGGTAGTCTTCTGGTAGGCTACCCAGTAGATTCAAAAACCCAAACTCAGACAATATGGCCACCGGCAGGCTAACTGGCACACCAGTTGCCTTCCGGTAGGCTAGACAGTTGGCACCCAAACACATTCAAGGATCCGGCGAGGTCCCGGCAGGCTACCGACATGCCGGTAGATCTGCTGGGCCTACTGGGTTCAACCGGCAGGCTGTCCGGCAAGCCGGTAGCTCGCCGGTTGGGCCCAGTTCGGGGTTTTTCCATTCTTTTTGTATTTTACTTTAATATTTAGCTATTTTTCAAAACACAAACATATATTTATTTTCAAATCCGAACTTAACCCAATAATAATATTATCAACCACTTAATCAAAATCAGAAGCTTAAAAGAATAAAATTTGAAAAATAAGGTTTTTATGAAATGCATAGCTTTTCATGAATTGAACTTAATGAACATGCCATATTTTTGAATATGGCATATCCCTGAATTCAAATCAGGATCATAGACGAAATTGAGACTACTTACCTTGGTAGTTTGTGTAAATTCTCGTTCTTCCTCAATCCGGTTCGAGTTTTGAACAGTCTTCTTCTTCCTTAGCTTGAATTCTCCAACCCATAATTTTTAGTTATTGATTTGGAAAGACCAAACGATGTTTTTATAGTGTTTTATTAGTTTGTATTTGTTTAGGATTTGTCTCTAATCCCAACCCTTGATTTTATATTTAATTTATTTACTTCTTCGGATTAGAAACAGTGGCACTCCTAGTGAAATACAAACATTATCCACTCTCTTTTATTTTGATTAGGAGTTGTCTAATTTCTATGTCTTATTCTCAATTAAATCATAACCATTGATTAAGTCTAATTAATCCTGCGAAATCCCAGCCATTAAAATAACTTTGAGGTTATGATTGTGTGTGATGCACAGTAGGTATTCTATTGTGCTCCCACCAATCACAATTGGTCAAAGTCAATTAATAAGCTTTTACTAAAATTTTCAAATTTGCCCTTAATTTTGAACTATTTACACTTAACTCCCTTAATTGACTTGGGTTATTACACTAAGTTCTCAGTAGTAGCAGTTGTGCGGCTCGGAATGAAGTGCGCAAATTTGGTGAGGCGATCGACGATGACCCAAAGCATGTCCTGGCCTAACCATGTTCGCGGCAATCCCACGATAAAATCCATGGAAATGTACTCCCATTTCCACTCTTCAATCGGTAGCGACTGAAGTGTACCTCCTGGCTTCTGGTGCTCTGCCTAGACTTGTTGACATACTACACAGTATGCAGTGAACTTGGCGACGTCCGCTTTCATCTTCTTCCACTAGTAGTATCTTTTCAGGTCCTTGTATATATTGGTATTGCCCGAGTGTAACGAGTAGCACGATCTATGAGCCTCTTTCAAATTCTCATTCTTCAAATCTTTGTTATCTGGTACGCACAACCTGCCTTGCATTCTGACGCTGCCATCCTCTTCAATAGATTAATCTGGCTTGCGATCGTCTCGGGCCAACCCTTGTAGCCACTCGTCGCTCCTTTGTGCTTCAATGATCCTGTCTTTCAAATTCGACTTGACGACAAGGGTGAACAGTTTGGCTCTGCCTTGACGAATATCCACTCTAACTCCCACATCTGATAGTGCTCCAAGGAGACTCCATTCTTGAACTAGGAGGTGTGCAAGTAGACTTCTCGGCTTCCAACTAAGAGCGTCGGCCACTACGTTCGCTTTCCCCGGATGATATTGTAGAGTGAAGTCGTAGTCATTCACCAACTCCATCCAACTACGTTGCCTCGGGTCCAGCTCTTTCTGCGAGAAAAGGTACTTCAAGCTCTTGTGGTCCGAAAAGACTTCAAACATCTCGCCATACAAGTGATGCCTCCAGATCTTGAGGGTGAAAACAACTGCAACTAGCTCTAGGTCATGGGTCAGGTAGTTCTTCTTATGGATCTTTAACTGTCGGGAAGCATACGCTACAACTTTCCGATCTTGCATAAGCACACGGCCCAATCCCAAGAGAGAAGCGTCAGCATAGATCTCAAACGGAACTCCACTCCGTGGAAGTGTCTAAACTGGAGCGGTAGTCAGTCTCTTCTTCAGTTCTAGGAAATCCTCCTCACATTTCTCTGTCCACTGGTATCTAACATCTTTCCTGGTGAGACGAGTGAGAGGTACTGCAATACAAGATAAGCCCTCAATAAAACGCCGATAGTAGTCTGCGAGTCCCAAGAAGCTGCGAACCTCGATCACGTTCCTTGGTCTCTCCCAATCCATCACTGCTTCTACTTTAACGGGGCCCACTGATATACCCTCCTTGGAAACAACATGTCTCAAGAACTTCACTTCGTCCTGCCAGAAGTCGCACTTGCTGAATTTGGCATACAACTGGATATCGTCCAAGGTCTGCAAGGTGATCTGGAGATGGTCCTCGTGTTCTTCCCAAGTCTTCGAATAGATAAGGATGTCATCAACAAAAACCACGATGAACTGGTCAAGGTAGGTTCAGAAAACTCGATGCATCAAATCCATGAACGTGGCTGGGGGGTTCGTCAAACCGAACGGCATGACAACGAACTCAAAATGCCCATAACGAGTCCTGAAAGCAAACTTCAGGATGTCACCCTCTCTGATCCGGAGCTGATGGTAGCCCGTCCTCAAATCAATCTTGGAGAAGTATCTGGCTCCCTTGAGCTGGTCAAACAGTTCTTCAATCCTCAGCACCGGGTATTTGTTCTTGATGGTGACTTGGTTCAACCAACGATAATCCACACATAATCTCAGAGTCTCGTCTTTCTTTTTAACAAAAAGAACTGGGGCTCCCCACGGCGACGAACTCGAGCGTATAAATCCCAACCGCAACAACTCGTCTAACTGAAGCTTGAGTTCTATCAACTCGGTAGGCGCCATTCTGTAGGATGGTAATGCAATAGGGTTTGCACCCGACAATAGGTCGATGGAAAACTCCACTTTCCTCCTAGGTGGTAAACCAGGGATGTCTTGAAAGACGTTCCCAAACTGACAAACAATAGGGATATTCTCGAAACCGGGTTTCCCTTCCATGGACCACAAGTCAAGCACGGCTAACTGATCAGACAGATCGGGTCAAAGCCTTTTGACTCTTACAAGCAGTCCTCTAGGAAACACAGGGGTCAACACTCTACTATAGCAATCAATTACAACACGGTATGCTGCTAGCCAGTCCATATCCAAAATCACATCATAACGACTCATATTCAACACAATCAAATCAATCGGTGCTTCAGTCTCACCCATGGAAACGGGACAAGACTTAACACACTCTATACAGAGAAGTGGGACCTCCCACTAGGTTCTCTAAAGTCAAGCTAGGGTTCATGAAACTACATTTCAAACCCAAAGTACAAGAAAGATCATGCGAAATGAATGAATGAGATGCACTCGTGTCAAACAATAAAATTGCATGAGTCAAGAAAAGTGGCAAATTACCTTCCATCACTCCTTTCGACATCCTAGGTTCTTTAGCCTCGTCACCAATGGGTACCGCCGGCCTCGCTACTACATGCAATCGGCCCTGAGGGGGCTGGTAGGTCTATTGGGGTTGCAGTTGGTAGTGTTGTTGTGGCTAGCGGAGTAGTGCAACTAGCCCTGGCCCTCTCTGCTGAAACTGCTGTGGAGGAGCTGGTCGATGCTATTGTGGAGGTGGCCCAAGTGGGGGTTGAGTATAGTGCGGCCATGGAATCATCTGTGGGGCAGTAGGAGCTCGAAGAGGAGGATCTCTCAGTTCAGTCGTCTCGATCCTAGGTGGCAGCCTGCACGACTTCTGAAAATGTCCCATCCTACCATAGTTATAACAATGCAGTGGGCGGGTAGGATCCGTGTATGATGATCGGTACTGGCACTCTGGTGTACAGCTCTTCTCATCCCTCTTCTTGCACTTTTCTTTCTTGCTCCCTTCTTGAGGTGCACGGTTGCTTAACTACTTCTCACGGTTTTTCTTTTACTGTTGCTCACGAGTCTTCATAAACTCGGCGTTGTTCCTCTCCACCTTACGGGCAACATTGACTACCTCATTGTACAGCGTGAAGTATCGAATAGCCAGCTTCCCTTTGATGCTCCCTCGCAGCCCGTTCTCAAACAGGTGCGCCTTCTTCTCTTTAGTATCAACAGCATATGGAGCGAACTGTGATAGCTCAGTGAACTTGGCCTCATACTCGGCTACTGACAAGGTCCCTTGCTCTAGCCTCAGGAAATCAATCTCCTTCTCCTTTCTAATGGTCGTAGGGAAATACTTCTCTAGAAACATCCCCTTGAACCAGTCCCAGAAGACCTCTTCTTCCTCCATGGTAGCTAAGGATGACTTCCAGCAATGTCAAGCTTCACCCTCTAACATGAAGCCCACCAGTCGAACTCTATCCACGTCATCACACTCAAGTGCCTCGAAGTTGTGCTCTAGATGATCTAGCCACTCTTGCGCGTCTGACAACTCTGTCGTACCCTTGAAGTCTGAAGGACCCAATCTCTTAAACCGTTCCAAAAGTTTACCGGCCGAATTATCTGTAGGCGGAGGCGGAGGCTGGGGCATCTATTGGTACTGTCCTTGTCTCATCATCTCTGCCATATCTTCCAATGCTCGGTATACTCCAGCTAATTGTGGTTCCCACTCCTCAGGGGCTCTCGACGTACCCTCCTCGGCTGCTCCTCCTCTCCTTCTTCCCACTATATTGAAACCACACAACAAGGTGAGAAGACAACTTGAGAATAAAATCCACATTTATTCTCAACAACATGTGCAAGAGTCAAACACACCAAATGCACATCAACAACTACAGTATCACTAACTCCATCAACTCCACACTCTACACTACTACTTAGAGTCTAACTAAGAAACCACGCTCTGATACTACTTTGTCACAACCCGAATTCTAAAGCGTGTCTCACTCTCGCGTGAGCATAGATTAAGAAGTCCAATCCGGACTCTCACCCACTTATACTCCAAACGTATGATCACCGTGGTGGAAAACCACGATACAACAAAGAATTCTATAATAAGATAGAATACGATGTAGAAAATAATCATAGATCATGGGATAAAAGTATAATATGTATCTATCAGAAACATCAATAAGATTCCCTCACGCCTCAGCAGGGCACAAGTGAGGAAATCAAGACAAACCCCAGTACAAAAAACAGAAAGGGGTATCCGAAAGTAAGTATAAATAAATATACTGAATTCAATACGCTCCTCCTCCCAAATCCCTCAATACATACAGACCGATAATATAAATGAACAAAAAGAATCTACAATAAAGCCCACGGTCTCCTCGTCCGACTCAGCAACCTCGGCCATAGTCCACGTCTTGTCTATAGTGCTCCCCTGAAATATTAGGAGCCAAGAAGGCTTGAGATACACGCTCAGTAAATACAATGTGCATATACAATGTAATTAACTAGGATGACTGTGCATGCATGGGTTGCCATGATCGATGCAAGGGTTCATTCATTTATATGCAATGACTTGAACAGTTCAAAAGCTATTGGTCTAAGAAATCACGTGAATGCAAATGCATGTCGTTGATATTGTGAAGTGATATGCCCACGCCAGATTCAGACTGTAGCACCATGTATCCACTCACAGATACACGATCCCTTTCAGGCTAAGGATACCTCGCAGATTCTGTGTACAATACAGTTTTAAGGGACTTTCGATGCCCAGGAATTCATGCCCCGCTTTTATTTTTATTGAGGACACACCACATCATCGTGAACCTCCCTCCGTGGCACAATACCCACACACAACTATCAATCAAATTTTCCCTCTATATATAATACGATATATATAGGTATCCATGGGCGCTTGAGGTAGCTAATCCATCACTCTTAAATCATCTTTGATTTATAAGTACATATAATCCCCCATGGGACACCAGAGGTTTTATCTCTCATTTGGGTCTCATCTTAGAGCCCAAGTATCCTCAAATTTGCCATCTCGTCCTTCTCAAAGTAACTAAGGGGTAATATGTGGTATAAGTCCTCATAAGGATTACACATGCATACATGGCCATTCGATGCATGAGATTAGCAAACAACTACATGTATGCATCACATTCATTTTACATTTCTAAACATGCTTCAATAATGTAATAATTATGAAATGAAAGCATATAATATAAGCCACACAATCATTAGCAGAACAGGGTGTTAATCATACAAGAATCCCCTTCCAAATCTCAGTTAAAATCCCTCATCGGCGGGTCCCGTCGGTGGACCAACGTACCCACCGGCAGAGACCAAAATTACTCTGTTGGTGAATCCGTCGGCGGACCGACGTACCCGCCGACCCCCGTCGGCAAGTGTCGTCGGTTCAGCCGATGACTCACCGACCCCCTAAGGATAAAAATTATATCTTCGTCGGTGGGTTCCATCGGTATCACCGACGGATCCACCGATGCCCGTCGGCGGGTGTCGTCGGTGAACTGACTACCCACCGACCGCAAGCAACCAATTTAATACACTCCCTGTCGGTGAGTTCATCGGTGGGCCGATCCATCCGCTGATAGGGCCACTCTGCACCTCACCTCGTCGGTGAGTCCGTCGGTTCCACTGACAACCCACAGACAAGGAACGCAAGGCAAGTCTCGTCGATTGGTGCCCTCGGTAGGTGAGTTTCACCAACCGACCACCGTCGGCAAGTCCGTCGACAAACTGATGGACTCGCCAACAGTCGCGATTTCTAGGTTTTCACCCAGTTTTCGCATAACTGTCAATTCTAACAAAAGCTTCCACCTGGGTTCGTGTTTTCTTGGCAAGAAGAGTCTAGAAATGCGGGAAAGACATTACTAAACATTCAAGTGAACAATTCTAATGACAAATGAAGCATTCACACCAAGAATCAATCAAGATAACATTCAAAATCTCATACCATCCATTTTAACCTAAAACATGTAAAACTAATCTACATTCAAATATAACTTAAGCATGAACTCAAGAGAATCATTCATTAACATTCATATGAGAACCTCAACATTTAATGAACTAAAGATATTCAAAGAAAACTCAGAAATCCTAAGTTAAATACACAATAAATGCACACAATGCATTTACCTTAGCACAAGCAAGCTCCTTTGCAAACAAATCTGGTGGAGTTGGGCTCCTTGATCAATCGTCCTCCTCTTCCCTTTTTCTTCCTTGGAGTTCCTCAAGGTTCTTCTTAGCCAAAACAAACAAACAAGAAAATAGAAGGCTAGTGTGTTGGGCAGGAGCACAGGGTATTTGTGTCAAAAAAATTTCAATTCAATAACTAAATTTGAGACTCGGTGTTTAGGGAATTTTAGTAAAAAATTAAATTCCGTTATAGAGGTCTTTTAGGAGGAGGCAAACTGTTGTTTCTGAAATGTGAAGGGATGCCATTGTAATTTATGCATACCTCAAGGGAGGTAACTATAATTTTCCCTACCAGATACATACAAGTAAAAATGTGAAACAACAAATATGACATTTATTAATCATGAGCATCTGTCTATGAATCATATTTCTATGAATGTGATACCAAATAGTCTTCCTTAACCACATGCCATTTGGCTTTGACTTAACTGCTCTCTCAGTCAAACTCCTTTAGACTGTATAATCCATGGCCATAAAAAAAGATGTGTCCTCAAGAGCTGGACATTAATTGCCAAAACACCCATGAGAACACAGAAATAACAGAAAGCCCCAAATAAAAAGAAAATTAAATCTGTGGGGCGTTACAGGTACCATGGTCTCACTATCTCCCAAGCTTACACCAACGTGCGGATCCTTGGGATAGTTCACCATCTTCCAACTTTACACCAACGTGCGGATCCTTGGGTAACCATCACACCTCAAGTCTTTAGAGATACCCTATGTGGGTTTCCCTCTCAGCTTGGGTATACCAAACAGGGTCCTCTCATTGGACAATCATGGCTATCAAGTCAACATCTCATGTGTTAGTCTAAACCCAAGGTATCACATGGGGTATTTGACTAGGCTATCACAGCCGGAAAGTCCATATGCAACTCATCATGTTCAAATCATTTAAATTAATGCAACACAGAATGCATCATAGACATATATTCAATCCATCAAACACATGGGCACAATCCCATGATTCTACTCTACAAGGCACAATAGTGCACCTAATACAAACTAACCATAAGCATATGATTATCTAGCATAAATTACATAATGAATACAATTAGGTAAAGTATGAGCATCTACCCTAGAGTAGCACGTCCATGAAGCAAGTCTAAGGGAAAGGATAAATAAGTAATACTAATACATACATACACTTAGACAAGCCATCACCCTCTTAAATATACGTAATCATTCAAACATAAGAGAAATACAATATAAGCAGGAATAGCAGGATGAGTGCACTAATAGCAAGGCAATACACAAGTCATAGATCAATATAATGAAAATCAATAATTAATACCGAACATTCAAATACATGGGTCAACCCTCACAAGGCGACTCATGAAATCAAAGTCTGTGCTTAGACTTGCACAGGTAGGGAAGGGAACTGGTGGAAGGTTTGGGGATAGTACATGAGTTTCCTGAGAACTCATACTGTTAGGCTAACTCAAGGTAGGCTAGACCTTAGGTATGACAGGACACAACAGTTAGGCAAGTCCACTAACTCCAAAAGTGTGTTGAAACACTAGGGTAAGGGTATTACAGGTGTCCATGGTCAAAACCCAGATAGGAGGGCAAGTATGGGGTTTCGGCGAGGTCTCGGCAAGGTGCTCGGCGAACCGAAAGGGGTTTGGTAAGGTGCTCGGTGTGCCGAAATGGTCTCGGTGACCCAACCAAAACACAAAACAGGGTCTCTGAGATTTGGCGAACATACTCGGCAAACCGAGGAGGTCGCCGAAGGTCTCGGTGGCCTTTTTGGTGGACCGAGGAGGTCACCGAGGAGGTCACCGAAGGGTCTCGGCGAGGTCTTCGGTGAACCGAGGAGGTCGCCGAAGGTCGAGTTCAGGCGATTTCGAAGGGGTTCTAGCAGAAATCACCCAAAACTCACAAATCACCCTAATGGGGCTCCAAATAGGCTTTTAGGCCAAGGGGAAATGGTCTACATAGAGAGCCATTAAATCTCCACGAATCCAAACCCTAGAAAATGGATTCTTCCATAATCCGGGTCACAAAGGTCGTCCACGAGGGACAAGCACACTAAGGCACGGGATTTGATCCACAAATCATAAAAACAACATCCCAAACTCATAGGGGAAGGGAGAACACATCCACATGCATTCGTCCCCCATGCTCACAATGCTAAAATAAAAGTAAATACGCGGGAATTGAAGGAATACTCAACTTGGAGTTTGCCGAGTCGCATCCGATGCTGCTCCACTAGTCAGGTCGTGTCCGAGGTTGATCCGCTTGCATTCGGGCATCTGGGGTTTTCCTTCTTCTTCTCCAAGAACACGAAGGGAAATGAGAGGCAGAAAATGAGGGAAATGAGGGTTTAAGGTTCTATTTATAGGCTTAGGGCAAACTTGTAAATTAATTTAGCCAAAACGGCAAAATCGGATTTCTAGCTCTATAATTTTCGATTAACTTCTGATTGTGAAATTAGGTTTAGGGTTATAAAATGGATCTACCAAGTTGTTAAAACTAATTATTATGTTGCTAATTATTTTATTTCTTATTTATCTGCTAAGTTTAGCTATTTGACCCGAATTACAACCTAAGCCTATCTGGTTAACCTGATCAGTTTTAGGTGACTTAAAGGTTTCTAATTATGTTTTATAAGATTAAGGATCTAATGAGTTTTAAATCCTAATTTGTTAATGAGATTAAATTACTAGTCTGCAAATTACTAGTTTACCTTTAAGTTTTTAAGTTATAGTTTTATGATTTGTTTAGGTTGTTACAGAGGTGGATTAATGGGAAGTGACAGAGCCGTTTCAGTAGGAGGATTCAATCGAGAAAAGTAAATTGGTAGAGGTGAAGCAAAAGCGGAGCTAAAATATCCGGTCCACCATGTGCAAATAGCAAGAGAAGAGGTCGGATGATTCAGACAATGTAAAATAGAGAAGTTTGAGGCCGAACGATCAAAGTACTAACTAATACGGTTAATTTCTTCCGATTGAGATATAACAGTGCGACGATATTGCGGCAGATTCAATGAAGTAAGAATAGGGGCAGGAATGATTTGAGCAAACCCAAATTGCCAAGCTAATAAATTAGGGAGATAAATCTCAACCACGCATTTCTAATTGCGGTTGGGAGTACCCTCCTCCAGAGATCCAAAGTGTGGATCCCAACAAATCAGATAAGAAGCCCAAATCTGATTCCTCTTAGTGACGACCAAAGGATCGTCTGAACTGTTAAAAAGAGAGATACTAAGGAACTCTGATTGGCCGAAATCAATCAAAAAGGGGAGAAACAGAATATTAGACCTATCATAAGGGAGGCTGAAGAAAAATTGAAAAGATTCTACAAAAGAGCGAGAAATAGGACTGACACTCAACCAACAATGGTCGTGAAAAAGAAGACTTGACATAGGAGACATAGGAGGCTGGGCAAAAAATCCAGGGAAGTATTCCCAGACCCAGAACTGGAGAAGCCATAGAGGACCTCCCATAGAGGAAATATTTTTACTAGCAAGACTGAACAGTCCTCGATAGAGCTGTGAGAAATAAAACAGGGCCAACGCAAGAGATCGGCCGTCGGCCAGAGCACAAGCAATCCGAGTATATTCTTTTGTCAGTTGACCGGAAGCAACGCAAAGGGTACGGAAAAGGAACATTAACAATAAGGAACAATGTTCTTGAATGTCGGAAGAGGAAGACTTTTTCTTCTCCCTGTTCATGAAGGTACCATACGCAACTCTCGCATTGGTATTGTCGAAAGGAATAGTGGAAGCAGGAAGATTGCTGATAAGTGCTTAGCACTTACCATTTTAACCTAGTTATTCATGTTTATTAGTCTTTCTTGCCATGCTTAATTGAGAGAATTGATGCATTTATTTTTCTTTTCAGGTTAGGTGAAGATAGGAAAAAACAGGCTTAAAACAAGCCTAATTGAACCTAAAAGGGAACAAGTGCCAAAGCTGGAGATGAGGAGCAATTGGAGC
>JAUPMG010135260.1:0-11387 GCA_031762675.1 Pachysandra terminalis
GATTCTAGAAATCTCAAGACATCTAAATATTGGATACTTAATAAAAACTAGGTGTACCAACTATATACAATCCCGTTACATATCAAATTTCAAAAAGAACACCTTGTTGAGTATTGTGGAATAACTTTAAGCATTACATAGAGATTTTAAGATCACCATACATCAACATGGGGTTCATTAAAGTAGACAAACTCCAAATCCTTCTCACGACAAGTGAAAAAACAAAAAGCTACTCCTTATGACATTAGGGATGACTAGCTCTAGTAATTGATTGCTCGAACAATCTAAGTATGGCATCCATGATTACCTACTATCCGCTAAGATAACATGGTAATGTCAATATATGCATGTTCTACCAAGACCTATAATGCAATCCTAGATTTGGTCAATGCATCTAATCTAAGTGAATTATAATGAGATGCTGACTTTTTTATTTTTTATGTTGCTACAAGAAGTGATATGACAAGATAGTTATGGAGTATCACAAATATAGAAAGATTTGTGCAAGCAACTGTGACGTGCATTTGGAGCAGTAACAATTGTCATCAGGCAAAGCTAAGGCTAGAGCTGGCAATTTCTAACCCGACCCGCCAACCCGTCGAACAGACCCGAGTTTTAGCAGGTATGGGTTTAAGTTTTCAACCAGCATGTCGGGTTTGGGTTGAGTGCTTTCAACCCGCAAATAAACATATCGGGTTTGGGTTAACCCGTATGACCCGTCGGGTTATTATACTATACGTTTTGATATTTTATTATACTTTAAATATATATATATATATATATATATATATATATAGTAAGGGATAGGATATTTTCTTCCCATTTTTCCTCTTTCCTTTCCTCTTTCTCTCATATGATAAAGCTAATGATAGAGCTAGGTTGCTAACTTACAAGAGGATAGAACATTAGAAAAGGAAAGTAGAAAAGGAAAAAAAAAAAAAGTACTAAATTACAATATCATTGCAACTTGTAATCAAGTTTATTATACAAGACATTAGATGAGATATTTAAAAATAAATAATAAAAAAATTAGTAATATTAAACGGGTCAAGATAGATTAAGGGAATTGGGTGCGGGTTTGATTATTTCAACCCATTTATTAAACGGGCGGGTTTAGGTTCAGTGCTAAGCCATTAATACCCCTATCAACCCGACCCAAACCCGCCTAATTGCCACCTCCAGCTGAGGCTATAGTTGTTGCTAACAGTGATGGGAAGAAACAAAACACAGTAGCTGCATAATAAAATTAAGTGGGATTCAAGGCAAAATAAACAGTAAGTAATGAAATTAGGTTTTCATTTTTTGAAGTCAAAAAAAAAAAATGATAGATGGGTTTCTACTTTCTAGAGAGACTCACATCCGCCTTTGAGATTTTCTTCTCCGACATTTTTGGGTATGTGATCGAGTGAGCTCGAACAGAGGAATTTCAGACATCTACGCGATGTAAGTCTTCTCGAATTGAGCAAAGCAGGTGAAGGAGCGGAGAAGAGCTTGGTGCCGCAAGGGAAAGAAGTCTTGGGGAACCCAACCCCAGAACCTAGTTCTCGATTTCGAGAGTCGCACTTGGCGGATGAGATTGGAACAGCTACAGAGGAAGAAGAAGAAGGTATAAGAAAAGTAGCCATGGCTTTCTCTGCAAGTCAGATCCTACTTCCTCAAATTCACTCTGAAACATCTCACACAAACACGGACGCGAGCGTTTTTATGAAGTATTGAGTTTGCAACTAAGCTCTGTTTATGAGATTATTATCATCCACATGGACTCGGGTAGGGATGGAAACGGGCCGGTCTTGTAAATAGACTATCCTAGCCAGCCCGATCCAAACTTCGGGCTTCGAAGTGTTGGTCCATCTTCTTCAACCCAAACTCCGTCCGGCCCAGCCCATCAATATCAGTTGTAAAGATTGAGCACAATCCCTGTTTATGCACGATAGCATGTGTTGGAGTCCCGGTACTATCGAGTTAGTCTCCGGTACCAATATTTTCTCATCTACATAGTAGAAAACTTTATCTAAGTCATTAATTTTTTTACATGTAAAATCTCAACAGTTAAGATTGGTTGGCACTATGCCGAGGTTGGCATAGTACCTCGGCATAGTAGAATTCTCCTTTAATAGCAAATATACATTTAGTTGATGATAGGATGTTCAAATGGGTCAGGTCGGGCGTGTCAAATCAGCCTAGCACGATTTTGTCCGTGCCCAGGCCCGGCATGATAAGCTTCACAGTGCCGGGCCTGGGTTCACGGTACAGCACGGCCAGAGCATGAATGGATTTTGAACATATTATATAGGCTAAAGCACGAGCTCAGTCCAGCACGACAAAAATCGCATCGGGTCGAACTTGGGGACCCGAAGTTAGGCACGTCACAGCACGATAAGGAGTGTGTCTAATTTCGACCCCCTAGGCCCAGCCCGACAAGTGACAAGTATTAACGTGATGTGCTGTGCCAGACACGTGCTTTTTGCCTATAATTTTATCAAAACTAGGCAAAACCCAATCATGCACCATGTCCAATCGTGCCCGGGACGTGCCATGAACCCAGACCCGACACGGCACTTTAAGGCCTGTCATATTGTTGTACAAATGGGTCGGGCCGTGGTTGATGAACAACTGATGGACCCGAACTGTTTATCAATCGGATCAAACATGCACCACCTAATCAGATAATCGAGGACAAAGTCTTGCTTCAGGAAAGTATTTGAGTTTTTTAACTATTTACCCAGAAAGAAAGAGAACTTATCACTGAAGCTATGACATTTCAAGCAAAACAAACAATGACATTACATAACCTCTTGCAAGGGTTGGATTTCAGTAGTACTGACAACCTGAAGTCATTACTCGAAGCAAAAAAAAACATATTCTGAAACAACAGCTTCATTATCTTCTTCTTTGAACTTAGTACTGGCCTTAACAGTTATCAATATATAAATACCCCTCTGTTCTTAGGTTTATAAGCAGCAAATCAAGGAAAAATCCTCTCCCATCAAGCTTACCTTCTTCACATACAAGTTTCTTCACTCAGGAGGGACCTTTCAAAGCTTCCCAGCTTTAAATACTCGAAACTTTGTAATACATAATGGCCGAATAAATGAAATCCTCCAACAGAAACCACTATCAAACTGCATTTACAAGGACAAATAATGGTTTGTCTCCCAACCGGTTCCGACCCTGAAATTATAATTATATATATATCAGTGTCATATGAGTACAAGCACAACAAGACACCTTTCAAATGATATCCAGAAAGCCCAAATATGTCATAGAGTACTTCATAAGGTTTGGAAATTGCAGTATACAATTTGAACTAGCTCCATTCATTATAAGAAAGCTATTTATGAGACACCTATAAGCTTGGTAGAATAATGAAGAATGCTACGAGTTTATCAAAGATTTGGATACTCCAGACTGTCGAAAAGTTAAAGAGTAGTTGAGATTTACTTCAAATACTCGATGACGTATCATGTACTGCTTTTACTCCGGAAGATTTGTCTCAACAGATATTCTTTTCAATGAATGTCAAATAAATTGATATACTGAACTGATCAAAAGTAACTTATGTTCCTCTGCAATCTCATGAAATAATCAAGTCCTCCAAGGCTCTCTTTGTTTTACCGGAAAATAGGTGGAAAAAAATATATTTTCTGGAATTTACAAAATTCTGCATGTTTGTTTCAACAGAAGATTAAAAAAAATTCAGAAAAATATTTTACTTTAAATCCCTCAAATTTCGGAAAACAACTTTCTGAAAAACATGGCGGAAGTTGTTTTCCGTTTTCACGCACTTTCACTCTCTCAGCAATCATGTTACTGCTATAAACCCAAAGCCCTATAAAGACCTGTTTTTGTTTATCAATTCAAAATCCCAACACCAATAAAATCTTTGAAGGAAAATAATTATCGTAAAATTATTTTCATGAATTTTCTTTTCCGGATTTTCCAGCGATTCAATCAGAGCCTAATAGATATTAATTTTCTGTTTTCCACTCACTTATGAGATGACTTCCATACAGGCTCTCACCTGCTCAAGTTAAATATTTGCTTATGCAAAGCTGAATTCCAATATTGAACTTCTAATTTAAGGTAATCTTGATAGTAAGGTAAAGACAAGTTGGATTCAATTTAATATTTTGGATGCCAGATCACCCTCTAATCAAGGATCATACCTTTAGCTCTGGCAATTCAATAACACAGGCACACTCAACCACCTCGACCCCAACACGTTCTGCAAGAAAATAAATGCGATGAGTAAGTGAGGAAAACCAGAACTTGCATCTTATGCACCACTTGTAAATGTAGTGAGACAAAAAGATATTTCATAATAAAAGAAACGAAAAAAAAAAAAGAAAATAAAAGTACTAAAGATATAAACATGTGATGGAGGAATGACCAATATATACATACCTTGATCCCAATTAATCAATAAGGAACAAAATGCCTTTTCCTAAATTGTTGGGTAAGCAACATGAATCCTATTCTGCTATCCCAATGTATCAAAAAACACATCTTTAGTTAAGCTATATCACTTCAAATCATTTTCAACGGACTTCATCCAGGTTCTTTTTGATCTTTCACTAGCCATATAATATATGGAGTTAAATGTGGGTATGTTAGGGGTGTACACGGGCCAGGCAGACCCATGTGCCAACATGGCACTGCATGAACAAGCCATGCTGTTTGGGATTCCTTTCAGCAGTCCACAGCAGGCCCGTGCAGGCCCGGGCACGGCACATAAGTTATCTCCTAATTGGGTAACTCCCAAGACACTCCTGGATAGATTCATTCCTTACAGTATCTTTCTTCGCTCGCCTTCCCAAACATCCATCTCAAAAATCTTTATCTTAGTTGGCTTGGAGCAGCTCACTCCCCTGTCACTTAAAGGGAAAGCAAGGGAAGGGGGCCTGCTGGAAACCTTTGCACAATGCTCGTCCTCTAAATATGTTTACTCTTTATTGCCCAACGATTTGCCACACCATAATAATCTTAGCAGTTGTCAAAATTTTCCTTTTAGCTTGAGTGGAACACGTTGATCATAAAACATTCTAGAAACTCCTCTCTACTTAAGCCATCCAACTCCAACTCTATGGGACATATCCTCATCAATATTCCCCTCTTATGGATAACTGATACAAGATAATGGAAGTGATAGCTTTTAGGTATATCCTTGTTCTCAATTCTTGCTATTGCTTCACCTCTGCTATCATTTCTGCCAAAGATATGTTCCATATACTCAAGTCTTAACTTGAATTATTTTAAAACCTCTTGATTCCAAGGTATCCTTCCATAATTCTAGTTGTTCACTTAATCCCTCCAAGCCTCCCTAGACACTTTATCATATATGTTTTGTAAATCCATAAAAACTATATGAAGCTCTCTCCTTTTCTCTCTAAAGTGCTACATTCAACATCTAGGGGTTACCAAACCCTAACCATTAGGGGAGGGGCCGGGCGGGTTACTTGTTTAACCCACCCCATTGCCATCGCTATTCTCACCAATTTGCTCTGAATACATCATAGCTCCTCTATCAGCTAACGACAGTGTGACTCCAAGTCTAGCTCTACTCCTAGCATTCTGCATTATTAGTATCTTTTGTCCTTTCTGAAACAATAATGCTTTTCGAAATTGGAAAGTATTTATTTTTTACAAAGGAAAAATATAAGTTAATATGAAATACATTGGGATCCAAAATGTATTATTTTCTATGACATTATTTATGCATTCCCACTTCCAGACTTCATAAGAGCCAATAAAAAAATTTCTTTCAACAACCAGGTCAACAACAGTTTAGCTATCAATATTTACATAATTAAAATTGATTCATTACCAAGTAACCTGATTGCAGCACATAAGGTTCCTCCAGTTGCAATGAGATCATCAATAACAAGAGCACGTTCTCCTGCTTGTACTGCTCCTACATGCATCTCCATTTTGTCTGTACCATACTCTAAAGAATACTCTTCAGCAATAACCTCCCCTGAGTAAGTATCAAGATCATTAGAAGTTATGGTTGTAATTCAAATTGTTCTTATCATAAAATTTTCTTGGAGAAATTTATCAGGAAAATTATGAAATAAATGAGTTTGATTAAAATTCCATTTAACACAAACAGAAGAAAACAAGTTACTAAAGCTATTTAAGAAGTCTATGTAGACAATACATCTCCCACTAGTAATTGGATATCATAAAAAAGGAAAACCTACTGCAAACTAGGAGAAACATTCATGCATAAGTTCCCAATAAGGGTTTTATGGAAAAGGACATAGTCCTCTTAACATTGATCTTCTCCTAGAATAACCCCATAATCTCCTAAGAGCCAACTGGCTAATTGAAATAAAGAAATGGGAATATCAAGGAGAAGCTGTATACTAGCAGGGAACTCTGATACATGTATACATCATGAAGGTCAAAGTCAGCTCCCTCTGATATAGATCTAACCAAAATTCTAAATGAAGACAATAATTGGACATTAAACTGCAACTACATCTCAACATCAGATGGGAATGCAATCAGAATTAGATGTTTATGTTAAAAATCAGTTTAATTCTTTCTTGGCATGATCAAGACAGTTAGTTCTGATATTCAATAATGGAATTTCCATTACAACCCAAGAAAAAAAAAGGCACAAATTAAAACAAAAGCAGAGATCTTGCACACAGGTAATTACCAGAAAATATGATCAACTTTAATAATGTGATGTATTCAAAACTACTCATACACAATCAGAAAATGCAACTCTGCACACAGAATGCTTATATCTGTACGTAACAGCTCTTATATGTTTAAATATTGGGATGTGAAAGCTCAACTTTCACCACAGGGATGCAGATGGCAATCATGGCATTGGTTGAAATGGTACTATAGCATGAGAACATGCATGGGCCTTTGAAGCTTATGTATCAAGACCGAGGAGGGTTGGATCACAAATCTTCCATTTATTTGTACCATCTCTTTCCACAACAGTAATTGTATTCAAGCCTTGATTTTGATACATTCAGAAAGCTTATATCATTAGCAAACTAACACGATTAAGACTGTAAAATTCAGATATGACTTGAGTAAATTATAGCCGACATACATACAGGGTGTGGATTAGTAGAAAAATTCATGGTCGATGTTAGTAACTTTGTGAACGATCAAGTAAACGAATAGTCTTCAGTATGTGATGTGCCATTACCAAAAAAATTAAATTAAATTAAAGAAATAGTATGTGGCATGCTGTAGGCTAATTTTAGACAGAATTGAAAAGTCAGTTTGGGTTACTAGAGTTTCTAATTTTGGTTCATGACTTCCTATGAATTTCAATAGTAATGTATCTGTTTTGACAGTAACAACATTTCTATTTTTATATACCAGAAAGATTCTATTTGCTATTTATGAATTATGTGGTTCCAAGTCTGAGTTTAAGTCAAAAGCTAAGTTAGGAAGTATTTCAAAAAAACTCATAATTAAGTTATTATTTTCTCTTCAGTCTTCAATCCTATCACTGCCTTGTAGACAAGTTAGCAACGTCGATACCCTTTTGTACAACACCTACAACCAATTTTAATAAAAATAATTTCATTTATTAAAAGAAAGAAAGAAATTAGTATGTCAGTAATCTAGAATATCCAAAATGTACAGTTGCCTCTCAAAATCTCAATACAAACCATGTAGTTCAGACAGATACAGGAAAAGATGGATGTTAGAGATATACCAGGCAACTTATTTGGTTTTCTCATAGGTACAAATTTTGCCCCAATGGCCAAGGCAACGGGAGGGCCAAATATAAAACCTCTTGCTTCAATACCTACAATATGACATCAGTGTCAAACTACAAAAAATATATGTTACTAGTGCTGCTGTAACTAAAAGCATAACCAGACAAATGCTATGAACAAAAGAGCAAAATATATATATATATATATATTAAATAAATCATGTCGGAATATTAGCATACTGCCTTTTAAATAACATGACTTGGTTGCTTAACCCAAGGTTTAATGTAACGGGACCGGGTACCGGACCAGTGATCCGGTAACAAAGTGAACTGGCAATTAAAATTTGAAATTAAAAAAATGGACCGACGGTACGAGTCGGGACAGGTTGGTACTGGACCGGTTCAGATCGAAACAGGTCTGGACCGTCCAATACACAAATTTAAAAAAAGAAATACTGAACCGATTGTACCAGTTACCGGACTGGTTGTATCGGCTGGTCCAGACCAGTACCGGTTGTACCGATCCGATCCATAACCCTGCGATACAAAGGTTTGTATTGCAGTTTGAGACCGGCCTGTTCCCGGTACAGACCAGACTGGTTCGTAGAGCCATGGCCTAAACATGGGTGGAGACCAAGTCAGTCAACTTGTGAATTGCCAATATATTACCTAATTTGGCATGCCCAAGAATGAGGAAGAGATTATAGATGAAGATTTTCAAGAACTCATCTATCATATACAACTCAGCCGCCAACAAATATAGACATTGTACACAACTTTGTTATATAAATAAACATCCTTTTGTTGTTGTCAAAAAAAAAAAAGAGCTAACCCTAGTCAAACACACCTTCTCTTAATTAAGTAGATTACATAGTTTCATAAGTAGTTTTCTCATGTAGGCCATTTCTCTTTTCTTCTCTTATTTCTAAGAACATGAGTATATTTCTATCCCCTCTGAGTTCTCTAAACATTGTTCTTCAACATATTAGATTCACGAGACTTGGCATGTATTCCCTTGGGAATCTCCGTGCTAAGGTCAATTGTATAATGTGTATACATAGTTGAGTTGTTCATTAACATGTAGGAATCAAATTAACTTTGTATCTTCAACTGTTCTGCTACAATATTAAGCTAAAACAAATATATTATACCCTAACTTACTTACAACTCACTCAGGTCATGGAAGGTTTCATCTAAATGCGACCAAAGTGTAAAATGGTCACATATACAATCTCAATGATTATTGGAAAGATGCAGATTCCCAATTTGCAAAATAAACGAATCAAAGATGTTTACCTTATCCAACTAATTAAAAAGAGTACATAAGTGGACAACCCACGTAATTTGCAGTCAGAAGGTGCTCAAGATTTCAATAGATACATTATTCATACTTATGGATAGAACAAATGCTTAAATTAACATGTTGGCAGGAAAAAAAATTCAAGATCCAGTAACGAGTAAACTAATTATGCCCCGCTTGGCGCAGCTTCCTAAGGATCAGGAAGCCCTTCCCAGACCTAAAAAGGCTTCCTACCCAATGTTTGAGTGTTTGGTGACACTTTCGAAAGCTGCTTTGGATGAAAGTGCTTCTTCAGGAAGTCCATTTTGATGAAGCAGGATTGGGCTGCTTTTAAAAATTGCGTTTGCCGGAAGCAGTTAGTTATCTTCTCAATTTAAGTAAACTTTTTAAAATGACAAAATAATCCTTTCATTTTTTTTATACATTCTTTAAAAAGACAAATATATCCATCTAGCCTAAAATTATGTACAGAAGCATCTTTACATAATTTTTCTAACCAAACACAGTTTTTAAACAAAAGCTTTGATTCAAATTTCCAAGTCCTTTTTTCACAAAGCCCTTCACATTAAAGCCCTTCTATTTGTAGAAAGCTACCAAACGATACCTAATATTTGTTGCGAAGTCACAACATTTATCAACAACAACAACAAAAGATGCAAGCAACTTCAGGTAAGAAGAGATTACCAGCAACAACAGAGATCTCTTTGTCTCTGTATCTCTCAACGAACAAATCAATGGTGTCCTTAAATGCCTTTGGGTCAAGAAGCAACGTCGTTATGTCCTGAAACATGATCCCTGCAAATAAAAATCCCAAAAAATAAGGTAAATAAAAAAAAATATTCTAGACCCACATTCAATGAGAAACTTATGAGATCCAAACAAGAAATCTGGGGTTCGACATCTGAATTGGAATACCCATATGGAAAATCCAGATATTTACTTTGAAACTGGACTACCCAGTTGCAAAAAGTAAGATTACTTGAACATTTTGTTGCTGGGGAAGATTTCTTCCGTTTAACCTAAGAAATAAGTCCTTGATCCACACAAAAAAAAAATTATTATTTACGTGTGGAAAAAAGTGTTGATCACCTGGTTTAGGGAAGTCGGCGATGACCCGAATTGCAGAAGCTATTCCGGCGATCCGACGGTCCTTCCCATCTTCATAAGCCATTTCCGATGAATTCCTCCTCGCTCACAGTCACTCACCACTCACCAAAAGAGAGTGAGTTCGGTAATTGGTTGATAAATTTTTATTATGACTAAATTACCCTTCTTATAATGGACCTTTGGTTTTTGGTAATGACGAAATGCCCCACGGGAATTCCAAGAAGAATTTTCCGTCCAATCCGCCTTACGATGCGTATCATTTTTTTCAACTTAGTTCTCATCGTTAGAGCAGAATGGAATTGCTATTATCTTCTTTGGTTTGAAAATGAGAAAAGTGACAAAACAATGGAATTGCTTTTCTCATTTGAGTTCACGCATATGCTCTTTGGCTGTCCATCAATAAGCACTATATTTTTCTTTGGTAAATAGGGAATTTCATTAAAGTTAGCTCATTGACGGATGGTTGTGGAGAGATGTCCTCAGCAAAGCATCTAGTGCTGATGAGTCTCATCCAACCGATCAAAATTAAATACTTATCGGAGCTTAAAATATGTCAAGTATTTTTGTAAGTTACAAGTGTATTTGATAGTGATGAACGGATAAGTTCTTATCCATAAACAGTAGAAGAAGATAGTCTATAAAGAAAAGTTGTTCTGAATAACTTCTCCTTATCACATATATAGTTGTTTCTAAAAATCAATGATACTTTAAAATTGACACATCCAACTCTGAACAGAATACTAAAGTTGTGTTTGGCCCAGCTTATATAAGTGTTTATTTCTACTTATAGCTTATTAAAGCACTATAGAGTGTCACATAATGGGTAAGTGCTTACCCACAAGTAGTAGGGTGAGACTGCTCGTAAGTAGAAGTTGTTGAGAGCGACTTCTCTTATCACTTATGCGAGAAGCTATTTCTAAACTTTAGTAAGCAGTTAATGAACTCCATTCATTATGCAATACCATGATCTTAACCATACAACTAATGAACTCCATTCATTCTAAAACAACAATCATTAAATGATAATGTTATTATCAGTGTAATAGTGGTGTAGCATCCATGTCCAATAGTAATATTGCAAGAAAATGTGAAATGAATTATGGAAAGAAAGTAAAAAAAAAGACTAAACAAAAGAACAATACACGAGTTTTTATTTTCTGCAGAGTTAATTAGATAGGATCTTGTTGTAATATATAGCAGAAAATGAGTTGGAGAATACCTTTTTCGCCCAATTAAATCTGTAACAGAAATAATAAAATATACTTCCAATTGAGGCTGGGTTGA
>JAUPMG010135271.1:0-11387 GCA_031762675.1 Pachysandra terminalis
AAAAAAAAAAAAAAAAAAAAAACGTCTAATACTACTAAAACATTCCTTTTTTTTTTTTTTTTTTAATTCTTGGTGATAATTATCTTTTTTTTTTTAAAAAACAATTCTACTTTTAGGAATATTTCCTTACATAATTCCCTTTTTTTTTTTTTAATTTATTGATAGAGTCCAAATTTCCTTTTCTATCTAAAACATTCCTTTTTTTTAATTCTTGGTGTTAATTATCTATTTTTAAAACAAAATTCTATCCAAAAAAAAAAACATAATTATCAATTCCCTTTTTAATTATATATTTAAAAAAATATATAATTCCCTTTTTTTTCTTTATTCTTTTTTTAAATTTATTGATAGAGTCCAAATTTCCTTTTCTATCTAAGACATTCCTTTTTTTTATTTATTAATTATTGGTGTTAATTATCTATTTTTTTAAAAAAAAAATCTATCCAAAAAACATAATTCCATTTTTTAAAAAAAAAATTATTGATAGAGTCCGAATTTCCTTTTCTATCTAAAACATTCATTTTTTTTTTTAATTCTTGATGTTAATTATCTATTTTTTTTTTTAAATTTCTATCCAAAAAAAAGGTCTAATACTACTAAAACATTCCTTTTTTTAATTCTTGGTGTTCATAATTCCCTTTTTTTTTCTTTTTCTTTTAAAATTTATTGATAGAGTCCAAATTTCCTTTTCTATCTAAAACATTCCTTTTTTTTATATTCTTGGTGTTATTTATCTACTTTTTTAAAAACTTTCTATCCAAAAAAAACCGTCTAATACTACTAAAACATTCTTTTTTTTTTAATTCTTGGTGTTAATTATCTATTTTTGTTTTTTTTAAAATTCTATCCAAATCCAAATCCAAATCCAAATCCACCCAAAGAAAAAAAAACATCTAATACTACTTTTAGGAATATTTCCGTACATAATTTCCTTTTTTTTCTTCTTATTTTTTTTTAATTTATTGATAGAGTCCAAATTTCTTCTCTATCTAAAAGATTCAATTATTTTTTTTTAATTCTTGGTGTTAATTATCTTTTTTTTTTTCAAATTTTTTTCTTGGTGTTAATTATCCAAATTTTCTTTTCTATCTAAAAGATTCCTTTTTTAATTTATTAATTCTTGGTGTTAATTATCTTTTGTTTTTTCAAAATTTTTTTTCTTACGTTTTAGATATCATTCATTTATTTTATTTATAATTTATTTTATAAGTTTTATTAAAATCCATAAATCCTATCCTTATTTTTAATAAAACTCTTTCACTAAAACTATTAAAACTCTTCCACGTATTAGATAACTATAAATTAATCTATTAAAACATATATTATCAATAATTTCAATTTTTTTAAAACTCTTCTTCAGTTGAAACTCTTTCACCCCGTAAAACTCTTCCACCCACGTTATATATATACTTCTTAAAACAAGCTTAAGTTCCAAAGCTACATTCACAGAAGCATACAAGAAAAAGAATTTCTTGCCATTGGATCCTCCGCCCAAAAACACCTATGCAATAAAGCCTCGCCTCACCAAGCATCAGGTATCTTTTATTAAAAAAAAAAATAATATTTAAATTGTTGTTTGTGATATTCTTGCAATTTGGTTAGCAATTATGGTATCATAAATAAGCACGACCATATGGTTTATTACGTAATTGTTTTATAAGATAAAACAACTTTTTACAAATAATTGGTTCTAGGTGCACCCTATCTAGGGATGCAACTTGAGTTGGTTAAAACCAAAACCGAACTGACTTTGGTTTGGTTTGATTTGGGTTTGAAGTTATAAAATAGTGAAAGGATAATAATATAATCAATAAATTTAAAATATAATTATTCTAAATTTTGTAATCCGTGAAAGAGGGAAATTTTTATATTTTAATAGATATTTTGACTATTTAAAATTTAATATTAACAATATAATCTTTAAAATGAACTAACTTATATTCTTGAGTAACATAGGCTTCCTTTTATTTTTATGTCACCTACATGATATAATTTTAGTCAATAAAAATTATGAATAATATTTGAAAATTTATATTAATATAAATTACGATCTTTTCATACATTTATAATTTTTAATTAAAAAAATTAATGAATTTTTAGTCCATTTTATGACTAACAAACACTTATCCTAACAATCTTATGATACTAATAGATAAGTAGTAGGATATTAATAGATAAGAGACCATCATCCTAACAATCTTAAGATACTAATAGATAAGTAAATTGGAGATGCTTTATCTACTAGATTTATGAACTGCGTAGGGAAAGAACTGTTCTCAGTCTCTATTTTCCTTCTGTTTCAACATAAATCTTGAAAGCAAATGTGTTTAGAGAAAACTACAAACAATGTTTTGCAATAAGTTACCCAGAATATAAAATAGAAACATTTAGGCCAGGTGATGGAAATTGAATCACAAAGCTAAAAAGTTAATCTAGATTTAACATACATAAGACAGTATCTAGCCATAGATGATTTAGTATTATGGAGAATTCCGAAAAAATTATGTCAGACAGGAGCCATGCAAGAGGGGCAGCATAAGGCTTCCTTGGTGATCAGTGACTTTGAATAAATGGTGAATGCCTTAAGGAGATATCTGATAAAGCCACAGGCAGTGACAGACCTTCCAAAACTAATATTCAAAGTGATAATATCTGAAACTATTTCATTGTCCATACAAAACAGAAAAATTGAACCTAAAATGTTCCCATCACTGCGCTATCATATGGGTAAAGAACAATTAAAATCAACTATTCCATCATCATGCTATATTATAGTCGAATGAAACAATAGCAATATAAGCTGAGTTCAAAGTTCAAGTAAATTTCAATGTTATTGACTGAGTAGAACAATTATCTTGAAAAATCCCATTGTTGAACGATCAACCAACATACCTCACAATTCTCCAACGGACTATATTGTTCAGTAAGAATATGAAATTAAGAAACTTTTTCCCTTTTTAATCCAACAGAAATGAATTGAGATTGTATCGATACAAATTAAACCAAATTTGAATTTTCCTTAGCTTTTCATTAAACTTCAGAAGAAAACAACTTCATCTGATTCAACCTTCCTTTACCTTTCTTAATTGAAAGCTACCGCAACACACACACACAGAGCAAGAGATATATCATACATGCAGAGCTCTAAGTAAGAGGGGCTTCTCCTCTAATATTTCCTTGAACAATCTTTTAGCCTTGCTCAACTGCCCCATCATCTCATATGAAAGAGCCTGCAAAAGCCTCCATTCCACTTCGTCTGGTTCAATATCAATCAACCTCTCCACATACTCCACAGCTTCCTTTGTCTTCCCTTTCCTCGTCTTCCCATAAAAACTGCTTTCAACGCCTCAACATCCTTTGGGTTTTTCTCAAGTACGTTTAGAAACATCTCCTCTCTATCACTTCCATCATTCTGGGTATCTCTCTCTTCATCCACAGTTAGAGAAGAACTACTTTTCTGGGTAATTGGAACTGCCACAGCTAGAGAAGAAGAAGATACTGAACTACAAGTATCTTCTTCTTCTTCTTTTTTTTAAAATATATAATATTATAAGATAGATAATTATAAAAAATTAAGCATCAAAATAATACATAAATCTAGAAAATCAAAAATCTAATTTGCAAAAGAAAATCAAGATTTTAATTAGTTATATAGCATAAAAATATAACAATTAGAAAATATAAATAACTAAAGAAATCAAGATTATAAATAATTATCAAAAATTATAAATCTAATTAATTATAAAAATATTACTAATAACAATTGGAGGAACAGAGACTGAGATGGGGTTGTCGCAGCAACTCTGGTGAAGGAGAAACTGAAGAAGAAGAAGAAGAAGAAGAAGAAGAAAGGAGATTAAGGGAAAATGAGAGAGATGTTAACGGAGAAGAGGAAAGGCAAGGGAATTCGCCGCCGTCATTGCCACCGATTAGGTTGAGATTTCCAGGTTTTGGATTTTCTCCTCTTAGGGTTTTTTCGTTTGGGTTTTTCTTAAGATTTTTGGGTCATTGGAGAGATCGGTCAGAGAGAGGAAGATGATCCTGTTTTCTTTCTAATGATTCCATTTGCTATTTTTAGCACGTGGAAAAAAAAGAACAGAAGGATATTTTTTCGAGGAAGAGTAGAATGAATATATTGAACAGATATTGTCACCTCTTCATGCTTGGTTTTCATATACAAAAGACTAACATGGTTTGAGATACTTCTAGGGACTACTTTTGATTCTGTCTCTTGTCTCTTGCTACATATACTATTTGGATACAATGTCGTTTTGTATTTTACACTCAGTTACATCTTAATAAATATGTTAAAATCACAAAATTTTGAACTAATAATTTAAATTTGTATAATTTAGAACTTGAATTTCTTTTAGATAAAATAGGTAATTCATTATAAAATTGCCCTTCACGTGCAACGCACGTCCACCATGCGTAGTAGTTATTAAATAGACAATATGTTAAATTGGTGACGTAGATAAAAAACTCAACGTCACCAACGTATTATAAAAATATATATTTTATTACATTTATTAAATATATAATATTTTTTTAGCTTTTTTTGTTTTAATTTATTTTTCTGTTTTAGAACTAAAATATCAATTACCACAAGTTCCGTTTTACTTAGATTTGTCGTGACGTGAAGAAAACGTGACTTTAATGCTGTAGTGTAAACCAATAACATGTCGCCCGCATCCACCCGAACAAATCACCCACCCGCATGTGATTCGGACCGGTGGAAAGTCGGATCAGGTTGGCAACTCTAAGTTTCGAATAAGCTTTGTTGGAGTTTATAAAAAAATAAAAAATAAAAATCTTACGATGATCAGATTTTAGATTTTAGTTATTTTTATTTTATATAATTATATAAAAAAAATTATCTGATTTTAATTTTAATTTAGATTTTTATCTTTGAAAGAGACTTTTATCAAAAAAAAAAATAATAATTTAAACAAATGTTCAAATGAGTCCATTTTTAAAAGAGATTTCATCAAAGAAGAAAAACGATTTGAACAAATGTTTAGGGTCGTCAAAGAGCCGAGTTAGCTTGGTTCGTTTGAGCTGAGCTTGAGCTCTAAAAAAAATTAGGCTTGCGAACCAAGCCTAAGCTCGAAAAAAAGCTCATTATTTTAATGTGCTTGAGTAGACTCGGCTCGGTTAAAGTTTGGCTCAGTTTGTATATGTGATTATACGTTTATATTCTTATATCCTGAGCTCGAAAAAAAGCTCATTATTTTAACGTGCTTGAATAAGCTCGGCTCGATTAAAGTTCGGCTTGATTTGTATATGTGATTATACGTTTATATTCTTATATCTTATATTATGTACTAATATTAAACACACATGTTAACATATTATATTACATATAATAACAATTATCAACTATAATATTAATACGTTTGTATTAATCTAAGTTATTTTACAACGCCTATTTTTTATAAGCCGAATTTTTTACGAGCCAAGCTTTTACGAGGTTGAACCGAGCTGGGCAAAGCTCGGCTCGGCTCGTTTACAGCCCTACAAACGTTCAAATGAGTCTATCATTGACGATGTTCTATTGCGGGTGAGTCTCTATCATCACATGATGATGTTCTATTGCGGGTGAATTATATGGGCCCCGCACCGCATGTGACCCTCTCATTTTCCTAATAGATATACAACCTCTCTCTATGGAGCATATGCTATTTGGCCCACTTGGTACGGACGTCCTCTCAACCATGCTGGCAGGCCAGTTAGAATTTGATCTCAAGCCGGTTCCGTTCGCATCAAATTAGGGGTAACACCAGGTCGAGATCAACCAGATCGGGCTAATCTAGCATAAACCCAAACCCGGCTCAAAAAACCAACTGGGCCTCCGTCTAAATATAGGGCCGAGAGGGTCACCGGCCCATTGCCACCCCTACATCAAATAGGTGCTATGTCCAACTGGCCCAATTCAAAATGCACTTGAGTTCTTCGTTGATTCATTCGGCGGGACCGGATGAGAGAGAGAGAAGCAAACGTACTATGGACAGATGTGAGGACGAAATTTAAATGATTATTAAAATCAGGGACCCTTCAATAATAGGAGAGATTACAGATCCTTGCACGACTAAAAATAAATCACAACTCCTCACCGTTAAGAACCATCACATGCCTCATTCAAGTCCAAGAACAAAATATAGAAGAAAGATAACAACAAAACTACCTAGAAAAAAGCTGAACAGATCTTACCAAAGAGAGCCAAAACATAGCACACCCAGATTTAGAGACATGAGAAGAAGCCTCCAGTTAGTCTCGCGTAAATCAATACTTGGAGCAAAGTTCCCCGGAGGTTGCGACTCCGGTGACCCACCTGCATTCATAAACAATTAAAATTGCCTTTCAGCCAAATAAAAACACCCCAAATACTTGCAAATATCAGAACAAGAACCTTTAAAGCATAGTGTTAAGTATCGATCGATCCCGAGTCAGATCAGCCGATACAACTTGGGATCGACTCGAGACTAATCACAATCCCAAGCCAATCCCAAAAAATTGCTAAAGCTCTCAGACTCAGTCCGAAACCGAGTCAGATTGTCCGATCCAGATGAACTGCCTTGGTTTCGGACGTGTTAAACACCGCTTACTTTAAAAACTCAAGCTGTTAAACAACGGCACACAACAATGTATATCAAGTGGTTCAACGCCTCCCCGCGGCTCCGCACGGGAACACAACAATATATATCAAATGGTTCAACACGTCTCCGCGGCTCCACACGAGAACAACACACCATAGGATAACACAGGGCACCGAGGCAAACACACACCATACACGCCCGCATGAGAACAACACAACCATGAGAGAACAAACACACAAACACGTACCCTCGAGATTCGAACACTCAACCTCCCGCTTAGATACCAGATTAAACACCACTTACTCTAAAAGCTCAACCTGCTATAGAACAGCATAACAATGTATATCAAATGGCTCAACAAGGCGAGCCAGGTCAGACGACCAATTATGGACATCCAACACCCCTCAAATTTTAATAATTGGGCCATGTTTAGATCGGCCGATCCTCGATCAGATACCGAGTTTAAACACTATGATTTAAAGTATACTTACCAGCACAGGTTGATTCGTTGGCTATGGCTGTGAAGATGAATTGTTTGTTGTATCCAGCATAAGCACAGGCTGTGCGTTGACAAGCAGTGGAAGTTGTAACATTTCCAAGGTACAAATCCCTTGCACCTTCACATGTCATTGAAGGGCATACGGACCAGTTGGACACCTTAACTCCCTGGGATGGTTCACACTGTAATCTGAAACATTCAAGCAGCAAGAATGAAGAAGAATATACAAATTAGCTGCAGAGGTATAAAGACAGGTATACCAAGTAGTTGTAGACTTACATCCAATTGTTAGCCGAATCACACTTGCACTGAACACAATTGTTAGCCGTGAATGTGTACGTGTCGTTGGAGATGAGCAAAGGGTAGTCGATTGAGGTATTCCTTACCTCCGACGTACAAGCTACATGCAGAACATCCAAAAATATGAATTGATCTTCAAGGGGAAAAAAATAATAATAACGAAAAACATCCAAACTTGGGCTGTCAATGAGTCGGATCCATATCCGAATTCGACCCATATTTGACCTGACAATCTCGAATATGGATCTGAATTATTTATATATGATTAAAATCAAATTCAAATATGAATTCAATCATATCCGATCCGATATTCAATTAGATTTCATAAAACTTTAAAAAAATTATTTTAATTTATTTATCCTTGAAGAATAGTGAAATAATATTCAAATTACATTTTTTTTTTGATCAGTAATATTCAAATTACATATTTTGAATTCGGATATATATTATTTCGATCAAATATTGGATTTCGGCCGCATGTTGATCGATCGAATTCGAATCAAATTCAAATATGATTTTGTTTTTAAGATCCAATCAGATTTTTGGTTGAATACGGATCGAGCAGATTCGAATATGAATCCAGGTGGATCCGATCTATATTCGACCCATTGACAGCTCTAATCCAAACACTATGCATAAGCAAACAGATAAATTCGTATTGTCTACAGACAATAATAATATGTGTAGCTATGAATCATAAATCATCCAAACATAAATAAATATCCCAATATTTTTTATTCTCATATATGTATCATAAATTCCTAACAATTTTGTAGCTCACCACCAATTATGATTCATGAAGCACATGCCAGATGCATATTAAAGTTATCATCTGCAAACTACCTGTAATTAATACAGACCATTCAAAACTTCACTTTGTGGAACCCTCTTTAGGAGTTATCATAGTACAAAAATAAGGTCCTGTTTGCTCATAAGAACATAAAGGGTTTGGAGCCAAGAATTTCATGAAAAAGGGCTTCTTCTTTTTTTTTGGTAGAAATGAAAAGGGGCTTTCAATCAATGCATTTAACTCAAAATAACGTTTGGTCACAGAAGTATATTTCTGTATATATTTTTATGATAGAAAAAAAAGGATATTTTTTAATGTAACTGTAAGACAAAGGTTTATTTTTGTAATTTTAAAGCACATGCAATATAAATCAAAGGACAATTTTGATATTTTAAAGTTCCACAAAAACTTCACTGCTTCACGGTTTTTAGAAGCCGGTCTTCCATTAAATCACTTTCACAGGTGTTCCTAAACAATCAAGGCTCCAGTAGGAAGCCTTTTTCTTTATTCCTTTTTTTCTTTTTTCTCTTTTAAGTAATAGGTCAAGAACGGCTTCCTAGCCCCCAGAGAGGGCTGTGGCAAACAGGGCTTAAAGGACAGATGACTGAGGCTGGAGTCAGAAGGTTCTCAAGTGCAAAAGCGAAGCTATGTGTCTGGTCCTTTCTATGCATTTGCTACAAACACAGAAAGCTTGTGTTTGGTCCTTTTTCTTTAAAAAAATCACAGTTTTTTGGGCAACAAAATGGGGGCTTATCGTCTACAGCATTTCCTAAAACAATCCTGTGATTGGTCCTTTATTTACAAGAAATACAAATTCAGTTTTGTTTTTAATGTAACCAAATCATAAGAACCAATCAAAGATTTTGCTCTAGGAAATGCTAGAGAAAAATGCAGGAAAACGGTGCCGACGATTTCGGACACTTTTGACTTTGACACTAAAAGGAGAAGTGATTCCTTCAAAATTGATTTTTATGAAGTGTTTCATAAAAACTGTTTCAAATGAAAAGATAACGTTTCATAAATGCCTACTTAAAAAGTGTTTTTAGGTCCAGAAGATCAAAAGTAGCAAAATAAGCATTATACATAAAAATAAATAAATAAATAAAGATAAAAGCAATTTGAAAATGGAGAGAGTCGACTGCTTCAATGAAATCAGTATTTAGGGAAGCGCTTCATTTGAAATTACTTCTTAATCGCATTTACCAAATATTTAGGTCTCATTTTACAAATAGAAAGGCTTTAATGTCAAGGACTTTAAATCAAAGTCATTAGCTAAAAAGAGAAAAATTATATAAAAGATGCTTCTGGACATTATTTTAGGTTAGATGAAATATGCTTTAAAAACTGTAGACTAAAAATGAATAGGAAACCTTTTAGGTCTACAAAGGGTTTCCTAAGGAAGCTAGGCCGCTAGACCAAACGGGGGGGCTTAACGTGTACGGTTAAAGCGCTTCTAGGCCCAGGAATCACTGCAAGACCCAAAGAGGAAATGACAAAAACGCCCCTCAAGTCAACAAAATAACCACGAGTCAAGGACCAATTTAATTCGGTAGCTCGCAATAGATTGAATAGGGTCATCAAATGAAGTTGGGGGAAAAACGAGAAAAACCTTTGAGAGGAACGTCGATGACGTCGCCGGCTTGAAGTTTCTTGGGGTCGTCGATTCCGTTAAGCGTCAACAACGTCTCTTCGGTGGTTCCGTACCGCCCTGCAATCAGCTCAAGCGAGCTTCCGGGAGCCACTAAGTGTCCGTAATGAACGACTTGCGAACCGTTCACGGCGTCGCAACTGCAAGGAAGCGGTATCCACAGCTCTTGCCCTTTATCGATCTTCGTGGGGTCGGGTATGTTATTGACCTTCGCGATCTGCTGGTAAGTCACCAAACCCGAAAACATCTTCGTCGCGATCGTATCTAGGTCACCCCCTTCCTTTACCTTGTACACCGGACGATTTTTCGAGATTCCGGTCCCGTTGCTGCAAATACACGGGAAGGGGATTTTGATCGGCTGCTGCGCCGGAACAGTTTCGTTCGGCGAGGTCGATAGCGGCATGCCGTTGGCTCCGAGCAAGGACCGAAGGTTCTTGACTCCGAATAGGGTTTTGACGTCGGCAAGGGTTGTGCTGTTGGCCGACACGTAGTCGATCAGAACTTCACACATGGCATTGCCGCTACACCGGAAGTCCCGAGCTGCAACGGCAACGGTAAGGACGGCGACGAAGGAGAAGACGCGAAGAAGAATCGCTATGGATCTCATCTCTCTATCTTCTTTCTCTGTTCTCGACCGAACAGAAATGGAGGCAGGAGGTGCTAAAATACGCAGAGGTGCGTAGTGAGCATAAGTGGTGGAGCGAATGTTAAATATGGACGCACCTGTGGCGCATTTTAGAAGTGGAAGTATGATAAGCAGGAATAGAGTAGAGTCAGGGGAGACGAAGCATAACAAGTGGCTGTTCAGTTGCACGACTTAGAGTCTACTTTTGAACAGATAAGTCAGTCGTGTTTTTTTTGATATATGTACCCCTAGTTTGGGTTCTACATTTCTCACTTGTGGAAAAATGGATAATATGTTTCGCGGCGGCTAATGAAGTCTGGTTACTGGTTAGTTTTTACAGTCTTGTCTTGTGGATAATGGGAGACAGCTGTGAAACGAATAGAAATAGTTTTTGGGCTTGTCAATGTAAGTCAAAGCATGTTATTATGTCTATAATTTAAAACTAATGAAGAGATGTGGTAAGTAAATGCTTCTTTTGTACCAAAGTTTTAAATTTCGTTTTTTTCATTGATTTCGTAGAGCAAAACGAAACCGAAATATTCAAAATTTCGGATATTTCGGCAAAATTTCGTTGGAAAATATTTTTGATTAAATTAATTAAACGAAATAAAGGCATTTTATTTCGCGAAATTTTAGATTTTGGTCTGAAATTTTGCAAATTTCGCAGAAATAAATCCACTTTTGTATTTATTTAAAATATTTAATATATACTTAATTTTAGTCTATTTTTTTCTTTTTTTAATAACTACTAAGTAATAACTTCTAAAATATAAAAAATAAAGTTAGTCAATAAAAAGTAATATCTTCATTAAAATATATTATTAACATACAAACTTTCAAAAAAAAACAATTAATAATATTTTGATTAATAATGTGAAATAGTACAAAAATTTACAAATAATAAATACAAGATTTATGTTAGAACATCC
>JAUPMG010135282.1:0-11387 GCA_031762675.1 Pachysandra terminalis
CATTTTGAGAATTTTCGTAAAATTATTTGCCACATGGCGAGTCTGAATGAGGTGGCACATTGTTGTCGTGTACGCGTGGTGAAAACTTTTTGCCACGTGTACACAAAAATAGCTTTCTAAAGAGCATCTTCAACAAATTAGATTTCCATATTTCAAAAAAATCCAAAAAATTTGTTATTTAAATAAAGCCCCCAAAAAGAAACTTTAATTTAAAAACAAACTTCCAACCTCTTTTGTCTTATTCTATTTTTCCAATTTCAAAACACCCCAGTCCTCTTCTAGACCCTTCTCAGTCATTTTTTTGGACGAACGGGGCTTAGGGTTCTAATTTAAAAAGAAAAATTGAAAAATCAAAAGGGGTCGGCACTATTCATCATCTTCCAAGAAAAACCAAAGAAAAGATCCGAATCTCTTCTGATCTCATTCACCTCTCTTCCGGCGGCAACGACGGATTTTTCTGGCGGCGGAAACTTGCAGTTGTAAATCCAATCCTCCACCTCCATCCGTCTTCTCCAATCAATTCCGACGGCGGCCAATAATTCTGGCACATCCGAATCGTTCAAACTTGGGTTCCGGTCGTCATCTCCGGACATCACCACCGGTAAGGCTGTTGTTCTTCTTCTTCTTCTTCTTCTTCTTCTTCCTCTGTTTTTCTTTCACCCACCTCCAGAAAACCTGCAACAGTGGCAACCGATCCTCTTCACCTCTTCTTCTTCTCCCCTAACCCACAACACCTAACCCCATTTAAACCATCATTCAACCCGTAATCCCAACGACATAGCTACCATCCTCCACCTTCACACCCTCAATCATCTTCTTCATTGTCCTCTGTTTTTGATCATTCCCTATTCCACCTAAACCTCCATCTTCATTCTTTCCGTTTATCCTCTTCTAATCACTCTTGTTTTAACTCTCAAAACAGCAAAACCAATCTCCCTCTTTAACCTTTTCTAATCCCTCCACCGAACCACTATTTTCCATATTGATTTGCCATCTAAATCTCTTTCCATCTCTCTCTGTTATCTTCTCCCTCACCCCCTTCTTTCACTCTCTGCTATTGCTGCTGCTGTAGCAACAGCAGCAAACCATCTCCATTCTCTTCCTCCATCTCTCTTTCTCTTTCTCCCTCACCCTATCAATCCACCACTTCCTTTTCCTCCCCTTTTCTGCTAACCTGTTTTTCTGTTGTTGCTGCTACTGTACAGCAGCAACCAACCTTCATTAAACTCAACAAAACCAGCCAATAAACCGAACCCAATCCCCTCTCTTCTTCCCTTTCTTCTTCTTCATCCATCACCTTATCATCACCATTTTTTTGCTGCTGTGCACTGTAGCAGCAGTAGCAGCCTGTTCCCTCTCTCTCCCCCCTTTCAGCCACTCCGCACCTCACCTCCACCTCCATTGCTGCTCTGCTGCAGCTCCGCCCTCCCTGTTTTGCTGCACCCTTCATCTCCACCGTCTCTCTCTCTGCAGCTCCCTCTCTCTCTCGCCAATTTCCACCACCGCCCCTCTCCTCATCCCTTGCTCTCTCTCTCTGTTCTTCCTTTCTTCCCCCCTGTTTCTTTTTCCCCCTCACAGCTCCGCCCTCACCCTCTCTCTACCGCCACCGCAGCCCTCCTCTCCGGCCTCTCTCTCTCCTCCCCATTCCTTCTCCATTTCTCAGCCCCCTCCTCTTCCTCTTCTTCTTCTCCTTCTTCTTCTTCTTCCTCTCATTCTCCTTCCCCTTTCCCTCTACAGAAACAAAAACAGAAACAAAAAGCCAAAAAAACCGGGTCAAACCCAAAAAAAAAAACAAACCAGAAAAACCCAAATCAGACCAGGGCCCCGTTTGGTTGGCAGCAAAAGGAAAACTGCTACAATTTGTTGCAATCTCAAGCCGAGCTTGATCGGAGGAGCCCAAGGTCGGCACAACTGAGGATTTGCTTGCTACAGGTATTTTACAGTTTTTTTATATTTTATTTCATTTTTTTTAACCATTTTATCATGATGAGAATTGAAAGCATGTTATAGAATCTGTTTTTGATGAATCCTATTAATCCATGATTGTAATGGTCTTTATTTGAGTGGACTTTGATGAATGTTTATGTGCATCTGTTTTATTTCTGTGTATTCAATAATCTCGGATAATCCAATTTTGCCATTAAAATTTTTTGTTTATATTTTATCTTCTAAGGATTTTCATACATGTAGGTTTTTTAGTGATTTTGTGATTTTAGAATTATTTTTCTCACATTAAATTCATCTAGGCATTTTTAGATTTTTATTAATTTTAGTTTATTTTTTATATTTTAATCTAAATTGGCCAAACATTTTTGAATCGGGTAACCGGTTAAACTGGGAGAGAACGGGTGCCTAATACCTTCCCGATCTCTCAAATAAACTCCCTTACCCGAATTTGGTTAGACCGACCTAATTTCACAATCTCGGTTCAATTTTAAAATCAATCAATCGATCCATGGGTGACCATCCACACCCGAACCCAATGGATGGTGGCGACTCCATTTTAACCCAATCAACCTAGGGTCCACCCGACCCGAGGGCGTTCACAATGATATTCTAAGTTAATCAAGTTTAGGAATCTAGCAATGGGAGCGCACTTTGTAATGTACGTAGCGAAGATGCAAGGTTTGTAACATCCTTGATTCAATTTCCTTTCGTCATTTTCTTCGTCTTCTCAGTTACTGATAAATCGTTTTTAGTTCTTTTTCTTCATTTTTTTTTCTACAACAGAAATGCCATCTACATCGTAGTTCATCATTACCGAAAGATTCAACAAGGTAAATCCCCATTTTTTTATTGTGTCTCACATATTTTATGCCAAGTTAATAGTGTTTTGTTTTATTTTATACTTGAAGATTTTTCAACTTTATTCATCCACACCCATGCATGTGTACAAGGCGTATGGGATGTGGAGAATTAATGTGAGAAAATTTCTTGCAGAAGATGTGGAGAACAGAATAAGAAAAGCTACAAATAATCCTTCATAGATGACACCCATTTCGTATAGATTTCATGTGGTTAATTTTTTATTTTTTTAATAGTAAATATTTAGCGAAAATAGAAGGTTTGTAACAATCTTGATTTATTTTCCTTTATTCCTTTTCTTCGTCTTCTCGGTTGCTAATACATCTTTTTTAGTTCTTTTTCTTCATTTTTTTTTCTACAATAGAAATGCCATTTACACCATGGTTTATCATTACCGAAGGATTCAACAAGGTAAATCCCCATTCTTTTTTATTGTGTTTCACGTTTTTTATGCCATGTTAACAGTTTTTTATTTTATTTTATCCACGCATGCGTACAAGGCATATGGGATGTGGAGAATTAGTGTGAGAAAATTTCTTACAGGAGATGTTGAGAATAAAATAAGAAAAACTACAAAGAAACCTTCATAGATGACACCCGTATCGCCTGGATTTTATGTGTTTAATTTTTCTTTTTCTTTTTTTTTTTTCTAATTTTAAATATTTAGCAGGGTTAAAAAATAAATTATCATTCTATAGAGATTCGATATTGTAAATTTTTTATATATTTTTTAATCATTTAAAAACTAGATATGTCAAATTATTTGTTTATAATAAATTTTATTTTAAAAGGACTATCATGATATTGTACGTTAATCAGGTTTAAAAATAATATTTCAACGTTATCTACTTTTAATAAATTATACGTGAAAATATAAAACATTTGTCAATATAAACGTTAAAGGTTACGAGTTCGGCCTTTTAATGGCTATGTAATGTGGGTTTCTGAGTATGTACGGTTTGTTTAGGCTTTTATTGTTTAGGCATTTCATGTATCCTAAGCTTTGAAAGCCTTCCATGTACCCTAACCTTTGAATGGTATACCACATATAACTACAAACCAAAATTCAGCCTTAATATATCAACTGAATGCAAGAAAGAATATTAACAATGATAAATTTCTAAAGCAAAACCAGTGACATAATGAAAATGGCTACCATGATCAAAGATATAGGTTATCGAGTGTGGGCTTGCATTTCAGCTCACTTGTAAGAAGGAAATATTTCCAAGTTTGTCTTATTCTCTCCAACAATAGGAGCTCTAACTAAACAGACCTACGGATCTCAAAAATAAAGAGTTGACTTAATATTGAATCAAAAATAATAGTCAATTAAAATATCAAAGAAAATAAAACACATGCAAAATAAGCATAATCGGATCGTAACCTTCGACATCCTCGCAGCTCACCATATAGATCATCGTCGCCATCTCTTGTCTTTTTTCCTTATCTTTATGCAAGGTAAGGGATTTCTATGGACGGAGGTATTGTCTTCTCTCAGTTCACAATCTCTCCTTTGCTCAGCATTGCATGGAACATCCTTCTCAGCGTCAAGCAGTCTTTTGTTGAGTGACTCGTTTGGCGATGAAATTTATAGAACCGTAGACTCGTTTCTTCCTTTGACATAGTCTCTCGATCTATTACAGTGAGTCTCAATACCCCATCCTTAACCCATTGTTCCAATAATTCCTCGATGCTTTCTATACTACATGGAAAAGGCGGTGGCTCTTCTGGTTTTGGTTTTTTTTTACGATGCTTTACTTTCTTTATCGTCTCTCTTCTTCTTTGAATCTTAGGTGACCAACATTTAAACCATATTGGATGGACTTATCAGCCCAATCCTTTACCGATCCTGCCAACAGATTAGCGTATCATATGTACGCTCATCCTGTGAGAGATTTTAAAAATTCTTGCAGTTTAAGTTCCTCATTTATGCAAATTGTCCCATAGTATCTTGAAATTGCCTTAGGTGCTCCTTAACGTTTCCTTTTTTTCCATTATAGATCAGAAATGACAGAGTATTGTATCCTATTGGGAAAGGTTTTCTAGTGAGATACTGTGGATACGACGGTCAAATATCCAAATATGACAAATATGAAGTCAACCTTATCTTTTCTCTGTCCAACATATCATTGACTTCATCTCTAGTGATATATCCACTAGCCTATTGATCTGATTCGGCCTTTCCGAAATTTTGTAATGCCAAATTGTGACTAGAACTAGCAGTGATTCCTTTGTTTGGTAGATTTTCTTGATACACTGCAAGTTCCTTCTACGCCACCTTTGGGATGATGCTTTTTAATAATGCTAGGGACTTCTTTGATCCCGTGTCTAGCCCAACCCTTGGGCCTCCATTTCTCTTTGGAAAAAGGTAAAAGCCCATCCGCAAATGTGTTATATGCCTAGTTACTTTACTAAGGAAAGGATGTCTGTGTCCTTTACAAAGTGTCACTCCTTATCATGAGATCTCTCTATATCATGCCACGTTTCCATTGTGAATGCGTTCTTATATAACAAATCTAGGAATTTACGAAATTTTTTTGTTATTTTATAATTTTTTGTAATGTTCAAAAAATTTCTACACGTGACCTGACTCAAGTTTTGTGTTGCATAATTTTTAGGTATTTTAATCTTTTTATTTTACTTCCTTTTTTATTTGCATGTTTTAGGTTATGCGTCTTAGATATGTTTAATTTTTTGTATTTTAGGATTATTGACATTTTATAATTATTTTTAATATTTTATTTATTTTTTTAGATATTTTTATATTAATTAAATTTTTTTTTTAAATTTGAACCAAATAACCGGTTGAACCGGAAGAGAGTGGGTGTCTAACACCTTCCCACTATATTAACTAAACCTCCTAACCCAACTCTAATTAGACCATTACCTCTAATTAAATTTGTGATCTATTTTGAACTTAATTGACATATGATAAGTCATTCACACCTTTAATTCAATAAATAGTGGAGAATCCACAATAATCTGATCGACTTAGGATCCACATTAATCCGAGGTAGCTTACAAGTTTCTGGATTCCACATTAATCCGAGGTAGCTTACAAGTTGCTGTATGGAATTCGATTATTCTTAGTATTAGATGTTTAGGGAGTTGTTTTAGGAACTTGATCCTTATGTAAAAACAGTATTATTATTATTCTCTTTGAGTTGAATTTCAAATAAGGGCTGTAATTAGTTGGCTATGGTTCATTATTTTTATTTCCTATTTAATGATCAGAGCACAACCTTCGCACTCATTTCAAGTTTTATTTTATTATGAACGTGAATCCGTAATTAAATGGCACGGTTTACCAGACTTGTGGTTGAGTCTGATGATCGCACCTCGAGATTTGTACTATCTAAGGATTTGTACCACGATTTCAGGATGTGACAAACTCTGCCACTGTATGCACCAGATTTGACACGTGTAATACTTTTAAAAGGTGACTAAGACCCATTATTGATTGGTTCCATTGAAATATCAAATATGTAAACTACATATTTGATTTTACCACTTTATTTCACCATATCCTTTTGGATTTAGGACAACTATTGAGAAAACTAGGCCAAATGTATGAAATAATATATGAAAAAAGGGTGGTTAAAAGTTAATCAATTATTCCAATTTTTATTAAGGATTTTAATAAGTGGGGGCCATCCATTGGTAGGTCATGATATTTTCTATAAAATTTTCTTCCGAGTCATGAATAGTTCACCTGTGTCCCCCACTTGATCACATATACTGACATGTGGCAAGGAGAAACGATCAGTCGGAAGATTCTTCGTAGTCCATTTATATTTTTATTTTAATAAATGGTACAAAAATATTAGAAAAAGTTAAAATAAAAAGATGAAACCTAAAAAAGAAGATGAACATTAAACCACAAATATGAACAATTACAACCTGAACCCTAAAAGGAGAAGATTAACCCTAAACCCTAGATATTAAATCCAAAAAATAAAATGATGAATTCTATACTATAAAAGAACCGAAGAATTTTAAACCCTAAATACTAAACCATAAAGGAAAGTATGAACCCTAAAATCCTAATAAACTAGATGAACTCTAAACTCTAAATCCTAATACTTAAAGAAAAATAGCCCCAATATCTCATCTTTAACACTTTGTAATTTTTTTTTTCTATATTATCTTTAAGGCTTTGTTTGACATGAGGAATTGGGTTGAGAATTCAACCTGAGAATTGGAATTCAACTTAAGAATTATAATTTTTAAGTTTGAGTACCTAAGAATTATAGTTGGAATTCTCTCTCCCAATTTCTCAGAGTTGTATTTATAACTAGAATAGAAGTTTTCCAATTATTAGCCCACCTCTTGTTTTTTTATTTATTAGATGGAGAATTACTTAGAAAGTTGAACTTGATTACAACTCTCTCAAAACAAAAGCTTTCGTCTATCTAAACTCAAAGCTCTCATCAAAACACCTTCGCAGCTTCGGTTGCTCTCTTGACCAGGCGATCCTCTTCTCCATTAACAATGCTCGACGTTCTCCATCGACAAGATCTCGTTTTCGGTAAACTCACTCTCTCTCTCTCTCTCTCTCTCTCTCTCTCAACACAAACACCCTCAATGTTTTGCTCTTTGTTCTGAACCAAGGGCTGATCTACAAAGGGGCGAGAGGGGGCAATTTCTACCCTCACTTTTATATTTTAATTAATAGTATTATTTTTATAAAAGATTACAAATTCCCCTCTAAATTTTTTTTGCCGCCTAAAATTTTTTTTTTTGCCCCTTATTAATAATTGTTTACACTTTTAAACCTTTAAATATTAAGTACGCTTAGAGAGTTTTTGCCCTACTGAGCAATTCGACTCTTTATATCCCAAAACTCAATCACGACTCACAACAACTTCTTGACTTGGCAACGACAAGTTGCATGTGTCAAGAAGTCTACCTGTAGCTTCATTAGGTTTGGCTGTCTGGGATGGCCAGGCCTTCTTTTCTGTTGGCAGAGAAACCCTTTCATGCTCTCAATCTCGGTTGTTTTCAGGTATGGTTTGAACTAGGGGTGCAACTAGGTTCGGTTTGGTTTAGGTTGACGTCAATCCAATACCAAACCAACATTGGTAAAGGTTAACCCAAAACCGAACCAAACCAAATTAAGAACCGAACTTCGCAACCCGAAAACTAAAATGGTAAACCCTAAACCCAACCCAACCCAAATTATAGTTTCGGTTCAGTTCGGGTCAGGTTAATATAATATTTTTTCTAGAATTACATTATATCTATATATATAATATTATGTTTTATATATCATGTATAATACGTGTGTGTATATATATATATATATACATATATATATATATATAGAGAGAGAGAGAGAGAGAGACTAAAATTCTGTCTAAATTGATCAGTTTGGTTCGGTTTAACCAAGGCTTAAACCCAAAACCAAACCGATCTAATTTGGTTTTATAATTTCAAAACAAAAACCAAATTAAATATCTAGAAACCCAACCCAACCCAAATCGAACCAAAGTTGGTTTGGCTCGGTTCGGTTTTGGGTTTAAACGACTCAAGTTGCACCTCTAGTTTGGACTCTACGTTTTCTATCCCTTAATTTTTCAAATTTAGCATTTAAACATCATAAGAATGCAGTGATATTATATGTCTCATGTTTGGATAGAAAACATCACAGATGCATCAATTAAAATAAGAAAAAAAATTACTCGATATTTGGAAATATGAGAGAAAAATGCTACCCAGACACCAAAGGGTACTTAAGAATCCCATGCATATTTCTGGTCCAGACAACATCAACATAACAAACTCCACAATGTGTTATCTCTAGTGAAACATCATCACATCTGACAATCATGTATGGATATTTTCAGAATAATCATGGAAATGATTATGTTTTGGTGGATGTACAAATCCATAATTCCTGTTTAATGATTATTTACTTTCTTCTTTCTAAAAGCCATTACTATTCTCGACTTATCTAAATTAACTGGCTTTCCAAACACTTAAAACAATGATTTTCAAGGAGTTAATTGTTTTTTATTTTTTGGTAGGTTAGAGATTAGTTCATAAAAGTTTGAAGGAGGTGTAACTAAAGATCTTTTCTGATGAATTCAATAAATTAACGCAAATTCTTCTTTTTGTACTCAATGATTTTTTTCTTCTTCTAATTTATGGACTCGAAAACCATACAACCAATTAAATCTTGCCCCCCTTACAACAGAATCGTGGCTCCGCCCCTGTTCTGAACCTTGTGTAATCTACAACTAAAAGTTAAAAGAAAGGAAACTCTCTATATCAAATAACACTAATACGATCCTCTTTGTTTTGCAATCTTTTTCTGAACCTTCTATAATCCACAGCTAAAAGAGTAAAGGAAAATAAGTACATAAAAGTACACGAGCTATGTTTGTTCTTTGCTCTCTATTGGGCTTTGTGTTCTTAGTTCTTGTAATCCTTTCATTAACACCCATTGTTTTTTCTAGCAACGTCTATCATATCAAAACCCCTTTTGGATTAGATTTGAATACGACTTGTATCACTTCATATAATTTTTTGAACTTTGAATAAAAAATTCAAAGATATTTCCAGTTCTTGATACAAGGCTATTCTCTTTCTCTTCTTTTACTTTTGAAACTATAGGTATTTACGATTCCTCAAATCTATATACCAAAATATTTTTGGAGTCTCCTGAAATCCAAAACTTGAGAAAAGATGAGATGAAAAAGATATATTGAAGAAGTTGGATAGATTATTTTCATAAATAGTTCAAATGTAATAACCTGAATAATCCCTAAAAATCTTAACTTGAGATCTTAGGGTAAGATAGTAATTTAATGAGATTGATAGTTTAATTTCATTTAATAATTAAGATTAGAACTCTTAAAATCCTTAATCACATAAAATACACTAGAAATTTCTTAAGTCATTAAAACTGATTAGGTCAACCAAATAGACTTAGGAAGCAGTGTGAGCCAGATAACCTAATTAAGCAGTTAAATAGGAAATACAATAATGTAGCAGCTTTAACCTTCCACATTGTGCATGTTTATATTTTATATCATATGATACTTCTTCCCTTTGTTTGGATCGCCGATCGGATTAGATCTGACCAAGCGATCGTGCATGTTGTGTTTGTTTGGCCTTGGTGCTACACACCGTAGCATGGCCCCTTTTATGTTTGATCATCTAGATCAAGTTTTGATGTGTGGTTAGGATTTATTTCAGATTTTGTGTTTTTTTGTATGGTGGTGATCTAGTGTGTTTGTTTGTGTGGCTAGGATTGAAGGAGAGTGGGAGTGGGTAGTGGGCATTACCAACTCCCACCCACCATTCAATCAAGTGTTGAGATTTGAGTGTGTGAGATGGAAGGTTGAGATGGGGGCACTTGGCTAGGGTTCTTGTTGAGAGGGAGAAAGAGAATCTCAAGCTTTTCTCTTCCCATTTGTTTTGGTTTTATTTGGTTTTCTTGAGAGCTTGGAGGAGGGCTTGGCGGAGAAGGAAAGAGAGCTTTGCATGCTAGAGTTTTGTTCTTGGATTTCTTGTGGAGGTAAGTAGATTACTTCATTTACATTCATTGATTAATGTAGTTTTAAGATTTTTTCTCTCTAATTTCTTGTTACATGTGTGCTTTTGAATGTCTAAGAATTGTTTGAAATACCTTGATCTAACATGTTGGTTTAGTATCATGTTTTAGGGTTGGATATTGTTGGATTTTGATTAACAAATTTATATTAGTATTTCCTCTTATTTGTATTTTCAATTCGAGGAGAAAACTCCCCTGTTTTAGCCTGTTCGCAACGTTCGGTGGCCTCCTCGAGGCGCCGAACGCTTCGCCGAACACTTTTTGGGCCATCGGCGGACTGTTCGGCTCACCGAGTATGAACACACCCTTGGAATGGTCGTCGAACTTGAAGAGGTCACCAAGTATTAGTTCGGTGCACTGAAATTGGCTTCGGTGCGCCAAAGTGGGCGCCGAGACTGAGTCCCCTGGTTTTGTCGCCGAATGACAGTTCAGTCTGCCGAACTGGTCGCCGAGGCAGGTTTCGGTGAGCCGAAGACCTCGCCGAACCTGATATTTAGTCTTATGTTCTGATGATTACTAGTTGATACACATTAGTAGGGTTTGTGATTGGCATTGATGAGATATACACTCTAGTATGATTGATAATGTAGTTCTCACTTTATGATTTGGTCTAGTGAAATATTGTATGGCAATACATAGAACGTGTGGAATATGCTCTTTAGATAATCATAATGTACCTTGCATATAACTTAGGATCGACCTAATTAAGTATGACGTTATATTGAGTTTAAATGCGACCTTATTATGCGTGCCTCCTCCTAGACCCGTTTTCATGTGTTGATGAATATGAATGTTGGATTGGGATGAATAATGTACTTATAACTGATAATACATCTGATGCATCCAATGTGAACACTTAGATTATCTTATGTGATTTCCTCCTTGTGGTTCCACTATCCGCGTTACTTAGAACGTGATTCATGTTACTCATGAGATTGAAGATATACACGCTTGTTGCTTGTTATTACACCTTGTACACAAAGATTGAATGTTTAGTTAATGTGCACCCACTCACATGCACTGC
>JAUPMG010135304.1:0-11386 GCA_031762675.1 Pachysandra terminalis
GCTTGAGCTTTTAGAGCAAACGGTGTTTAACATGGTATCAGAGCGGGAGGTCAAGTGATCAAATCCCGGGGGTGTATCTTTGTGTGTTTGCCTCGGTACCTTGTATTCTCCCACGGATGTATTGTTCCCGTGCAGGAGGGTGTTGAACCATTTGATATGCATTCTTGTGTCATTCTCTAACAGCTTGAGCTTTTAGAGTAATTGGTGTTTAACAGAAACAAACAGAAATTGAAATGAAAGTTCAACTGAACATCCGAGATGGACAACCAAAAAAAGAAAACAGCTTACAATACAACAAGCCTATAAGAACTATAAAAGAAACAAACAGAAATTGAAAATGAAAATTCAACTGAACAGGAACTAATACTCAAATAGCCCGTATAAAGAACAATGAGGTTCTGAGTCTAAGTTTGAAACTGATAGTGCAAAATAGCAACAAAAATAGTGTTTAAAAAATACTGGATTTGTTGAATTCCAAGTTAGTATCACCAAGAGACCCTAGCACATCGGGTGTTGTTAACTATCTCCCAGAAGTAGCATCACAGCATCTTCTTAGCCTGATGATCCAATTTCATGAATCCAATTTCCAACAATTTGAAGATAGTTTGCTGAGGGCCACACTTGCTACCATTAGTTTCATGAACCAAGATCTCTTACAACTAGCTCCTTTTGGCAGAAGCAAATTTAGAAGATGGGAGGTGGAGTAATGTTTTAACTGAAACCTGGCAGGTTTTTTGTTTTAAATTAGATGCCTAAAAATATTTCTAAGATACTTGGAATGTTTCTCTTCACATTTCTAAATAAGATACGTTAAAAACCAAAGCTCAATGCCAATTTAGGTGAATCTAGTTGGATATCCATGAGAACTTCTTTTCTCTCTTTAGGACTATTGATTGCGTCTATTCTAGAAAAATCTATATGCTTTGTTCTATATAATATGAATTATCTTGTTTAAATCATTGCCCATGTTGTAAAGGCAGTAGCCTAGGCGACCAGGCATATCTGATGGGACCTAGGTGACACTAGCCTAGGCAACTTAAGCGCATGCGGCTCTTAGACTTCTAGGTTAGCACCTAGTCGATCAAGCAACAGCCTCGTTGGTATTTCGGGCTAAGCAATTGCCTAATTTGATTAAAGAGAACTTATTTTATTTAAACCAAATAATTTAAATAAAATAATAATTTATTTGTTTTAATCTTTAACTAAATGACTTAAAGTTTATGTGATTTTAACTTTTAACTTAGTATAAAAATTCGTTATTAATATATATATATATATATATTGATTGCGGGCATAAAAACCAACATACTAGAGCTTTCTTCATTAGTCAACAAGGAAGAAGCTTCTTGATTCTTAAGCTCTTAATTTCCTGTTTAAACTTTAAGTATCGGAACCGCCCAATACCCTTTGACAGTGAACAGTCCCAATATGTACCGGTCGATCTAGGTATGGTTCAATCCAAGTTGGTCAGGGACAATCAGCTCCCAATGAAAACATGAAAAATGGTTTTGAAAACTATTAATTTTGAGAAATCGTTTTATAAAAATGCTGTGTAATATTGTAATATTTGACTCTTAAAAACAGCACACTTCTAACATTATATAAAGTTCCTTATTTACCACTATACTGATTCATTAATATAAAAATAATGTTTTCTTAATGAGACCAACTCATCCATTTGTCTTGTCAAAAATAAAGGATCTCAATCTCAACATTCGTCTTCTCCAAAAGAAGAAGAACAATGTGTTACTAAAACCATACCTAAATTCCATAGGACATAGGTATGCCCTATTTCCTCCCCCCTTTCTCTCACCCCTCTCCACTTTGATTGCATGTGGACAATTCTTCTTTCATTTTCACAGAATCCTCTTCATCTCTTTCATCTTTCTTCTCCTCTCACTATCTCCCTCTTCTTTGATGAAGAACTGACAACAATCTACATCCTACAGGTTATTTATTTTCTTTTTCACAAATACCACCTCTCTCTTCTCTCAATCAGAGCGAGGCGGGATTTTGCTTTTGGGAGTACTTCCTTCTGGTTGGATGTTTGATTAGCCATATGTATAGTGGGGTTGGGGGAGCAGTATACTTTTCGTGTAGAGATACAGACACACTTGTAATTTTCTCTATATATATACTCTTTACTGATAAAAAAAAAATTTATTTGCGTCATAAAGAAAATTGGATTTTCTCAGTTAAACCATATTAATAAGAAATTCAACTCAAATTTGCAGAATCGAACAAATTTCTAAAACAAGATTATAGTGAATTTAGCTTCAACAGATGCATTACCTTCAACAAACCCTTATTGACAGCATTGAGCCAAAAGACTAAAGCAAAAAACACTTAAATGGAATGTGGATCAACATCAAACCGAAGCAGATTGCACTCAACATCCACCCCAAAAAAATCTTCACTACAATAAAATGAACACTGACTTTATTTGTTTTGATGGAAAATACAGAACAGAAAAAAAAATCCGAAAATATTTTACTGAATTTTTTTTTGTTGGCTTCACTTTTTCTTCTTGTTTGAATAGTAGAAGAAATTAAAAATGGACTAACTGATGGGCATCTCGTATAATACGTTTTTTCAGAACTAACATGTCATAGAGAGAGAGAGAGAGATGGAAAACAACATCCGCCACATTCTCCAGAAAATTGTTTTTCGGAAATCTAACGATTGTAATCAAAATATTTTCCTTAATTTTTTTTAAATCGTTCCGTTAAAACAAACGCACTGAATTCCTGAAGCTCTAGATTTTTTTTTCCGTCCACTTTCTGGCGAAACAAAAAGAGCAAAAGCGAACAATCGCAATAGAAAATCAAATAGAATTAAAGAACTTGCACAGACCTTCTTCAATGATCCAGAAATCAATAACAAAAAAATAAAATAAATAAATTCCTCAATATCCAGATCAATTCAAACAAAGTGACGAAATCTAAAATTTACCTTTAAATTAACTGAATTACGCAGACAAAAAAAACAATCAAAATCTCAAAAGGAGAAGAAGATCCGCACCTGTAAATCTCGATACAGTTCTAGGGTTAAGGTTGAGCTTCTCGTTTAGAGTTCCCCACATGAACCGGAGAACAGAAGCAAGCCCGAATGATGATGTTTTCCTCTGTAATGAGCAAATAGAGGGACCCAAAGAGATCAAACGTGATGAATAGAAAGAGATTGGGAAAATTTACCAAGAGAGAGAGAGGGGGGAAGAGAGAGAAACAAGACTGATGATCATGTGTATGTGCTATACAGTAAAGTTTCTGATGCAGCAACCAAAAATCAAGGGCACGTGTATGTCTTCGTTTCAGGTATTTTACCTAAACACCCCTATTTATAATTGAAAAGACCAAATTACCCTAAGGACTGTAAGTTTGGCCCAGCATACCCGACCCAATCAGAATATGAACCCGGAACTCATGAGTTAGTTTGAGTTCGAGTTGGGCTCAGTTTTGAACCGAGGTTCAATTTGGATTGGGTTTAGGTTGAAGCTTTTATACCCCGAAAAACCCAACCCGAAATATAACGTTGTCTTCCTTTAGCCAATATTAATTGGTTTAAAATTGTTAAGACAAATGTATCCAATTTTGGTATCAAAGCCATGATAGCATAGATCTATTTAATGTTTAAGCATGTTTAGATAAGATATGTGTTATGTTGCTAAATGGCTTTTATACCGGGGCGAAGCCATAAAATTTTTCTTAGGGGGGCCAAATTAAATTATAAATGACAAAAAAAAAAAAAAAAACACTAATGCGCTTCAATAATTATTGCTCAGTAATTTTGATCTTGAGGATCAAAATCAAATTTTGATAGAAATTTTTTATATTTTTTCTTTATTTATATGAAATAAATAGTAAAATTTAATCGAAAATATCAAAATTTTATATGATTTAAACAAAATAATTTATTTTTTAATAATTATTTTAACTAAAATTAATTATATCAACAATTTAAAAAAAAATTGTCAAAATTGTCCGAAATCTTTTAGAGCAAAATTTTATGATTTCGATTTTGCCTACCTAAACGAAATCAAAAAATTTCAACCATTGCGAAAATTTTAAAATTAAAATTTTAATTTTATAATCTTGATTTGGCATCAAAAAATTTCAATTAAATATTAAGAGAAAATAAAAATATAATAAAATATTAGGTTTTAAGGCTTCATATATATAGAGAGAGGGGGTTATATGCACAAAATATAAATTTAGGATATAAATAGATATACAAAAAAATAAATAGGTATAGAACCTTCATTTTATTAAAATATATGTATAGAATGCAATTTTATAAAATTATAAACAGCTATTTATAAAAGAAATGAATATAGTCTTACAATTTTAAAAACTATATAACTTAAACTGGAATTTTTGAAACTGTATAACTTCAATTGTAATTTTTAAAACATAATGCGGTAATAAAAAAACGGGGGGCCACTATGTAGCACCAATCCACTCAAGGTGAGTGGAATAGCAAAATTAAGCACTTTGTCAAGACTTTGGGGGGCCATGAACCCCCTCCGCCCCTGCTTTTATAGCCATGATGTTTAATCATCAAGTATTGAGAATGTTAGGGACTGTCGTACACTGCTCTACCCTTCTTGTCTTAACCTTCTCGCTTTATGCGTGACCTACCGGGTTAAGAACGTCTCAAGAAAGTGATTACTATCCTTTTGGATATGTTAGCTGGTATTAGTTTGAAACTTGCATGAGTAAAATTTGAATTATATACTATATGGTATTTATTTAGGGTTGTCAATGGGTTGAATTCGGACCGAATTGAAACTAATTCAAATCCGTTCCAATACTGAAATCCGAAAATCTGAATCTGATCCGAAACCCGACGAATTATGAAATAGATGATCCGAATTCGATTCAATAGTTGAATCCGAATATTCGATAACCTGTAAGTGTCTTTTTGATCTTTAGGTTTTAAATATTTAAATAATTAATTAGTATTATATTTAAAAAAAAATTGGAGATAATAACAAATGTCTAATGATATTTTTTAGGGCTTTATGTTATATATATACTACACACACACACACACACACACACACACATATATATAAATAATCGGATCGGATCACTATACATTCGAGTTCGATCCAATTATATTTCGGAGCGGATCGTTTTTAATCGGATCTCGGATCATGAATCCTATACTGAATCCAGACTTATCGGATTCGGATCAGATCCGGATCATGATCCGATCCATTGACAGGCCTATATTTATTGTGTTTGGTTGTGTATTTATGCTTTGATTGTTAAGTTTATAATAGAATGGCGGGGGTTGTTGTGACCGTTTTGCCAAGAGGACGTGTTGGTCTTTGTTGCCCATAATGTGCTGGTTCTATTATATCTTAGTTTTTTAGTATAATTAAGAAAAACAATATATAAGATAGACATAATATATAGTTCTTATTTTCTTATTAATTTTTCTTTCTTTTGATGTCATTTTCAAACTAGAACTATGCATTTATCTTCTATGCTTAAACATTAATAATCTGCTATGGCTCACAGTGATCCAATCGGATCAATCAAAAAATTTGAATTAATTGAATTTGAAACTATTCAACAACAGGTGAATAAATGGACAATTCCTAAAGTAAAGCCAAAGACTATTTATAGGTCTAATTGTGTCACGAACCAAATCATAAAATCTCAATTATGAGATTTCAAGCTTAATTCGTAACTCTCACCCCATATCGTTATGGGAATTGATAGCAATGGTCAAAACATAAGCGGAAGTAATTAACAGTTCTAGTAAGATACAAATAACATAAATATAAAATCCAGTCTATTACAGATTAATAAAAGAAAGCTCTAATTCTAATACGACTCTACTACTAAATCCAGGTTTCTATACCCATTTTCAGGCTCTCTCTTCGTGACCAAGCTCCAAGACCCGAAAAACATAAATCAACAACCATAAGTTGGAAGCCAATATGAGTAATCCTTCAATGCGAGGTATTTACTCATATCCCAATATTATGAGAAAAATACATGAATACAATATAAATGATAACAATAGAATCTGTGAATAGTATAGATAAGGAAGGAAAGCAACATAAACCAATCAATGTATTGTTCTTTCCCAACCTCACTTGGCATTAAATCAAAGGTCCACATCATAGTATCTACATGCCTAATTCTATATGAAAATTAGATCAAGTGTGTAATACACTTCATGCTCAAAATAATATCAACAGAGAATATGCAGTGCACAGTGCAAAAGGTGGTGTTGTATGGTCATGTGAAATAAGGTAAGTTCCCTCATGATCTCAATACAATTATCCAGGATGTCCCACCAATGTGACTCCATCCCCGTATTCACGACTGGGAGATAGGGTTATTCTATGTGTACAGCGTAGTTGTATGGGTTTTCAACCAAGGAGACACAATCTCCCCACTTATTTTTTATCATGATTAAAACTCCGAGGTTTTCACCAATGTGAGTGGGCCATCAGGGTTTTCAACTAACTTCCATGCCTCACCAGTGTGTCGATCCTTGCGAATCATCTTACCACGAGTCTGTAGAGGAATACCCCCAAGGGTTCTCACTCAGCTTGGGTGAAAACATCATGGTCCTCTCATAGGACAACAAGGGTCGATAATTCAAGCACCTCGAGGGTGTGTCTAAACCCAAAGGTAACACATGGGGTATCAGACAAGCCATTAAGGCGGGAAGGTCCATATTCAACTCATATTATTCAATCCTTGAAATTAATGCATCACGAAATGATTCACAAGCATATATTCAAACAAGCAATTACATGGGCACAGTCCCATGATCCTACTCAATAAGACACCATAGTACCCAACACTACATCTAAGTAATCAATAGTTATCAAATCTAATAGAAAAGCAAAGTGAGCATAAACCAAGTATATGCATGAGATACCCCAAATAGAGTACATGTATGCCCCAAACTACACACTAGGCATATTTAGACACCTAACCATAGGCTATACATCAGAATAATGCATATGAGATATATGGATCCTTATATGACAATTCACATACAAGTTAGGCAAGGAAGTAAGGCAAATATTCACATTTCTATCCAAAATGAAGGCCAACACATCACAACCACTAGTTTCAATGCCCAAACATGTATAGGGTAGTGAGCTCAAGGAAAGGCTTTGGGGTCACTTACACAAGTTTTCCAAAAATTCCTATTGCTCGGCCAATTCTGGGAAGACTAACATTCAGATTGGGGGGGTCCTATTTTGCATGGCAAGTCTACTAGCTCAAAAAACATGCCAAACATGTGAGGTTGGTCATTTTACAGGTGTCCATAGCTTAACTTCCCTCATCGGACTAGAGGAGACTCTCGGCGACGTCTCGGCTCGCCGAAAAAGGTGAAAAAGTGCCAAATGAGGTGACATCTTGGGAGCTGGTTCGAATGAATCTCTGAAAAGGTACCAAATGGGGTGGCATCTTGGGAGCTAGTCCGAATGAATCTCATTAGACCAAAAGTGACTCCAGTTCATCTCAACATTGTGGGTTTGGCGAGGTCTTCGGCTCGCCAAAAAAGGTCTCAGCGACAATTCCAGTAATTTTGAAATGTCCCCTGAGATTCGGCGGACTCCTCGGCGCACTGAGGAAGTCGCCGAATCACGGGTGAAGGCAAAACTGGGTGAAATTTCACCCAGAGGTCATACATCGGTCCAGGAAGCCTCGGCCATGCTTTCTAAATCCAGATAATCAGTCTAAATATGGTTTTGTTGGGTTCTCCCTAATTTTCCAACTGTAGGGATTTGGGGGTCAAGGAATCGGTTCACGTGGAGAGGTCTGAGGGTTTAGATCCATCCTAAGCATGAAGATCAACCAATAAGTTCAAGGGTTCAGTCCAAACCATGGATCTACTCATTCTCCCAAATCCCAAACCCTGTAAAACTCATTTCCACAATCTAGCTCTTAAGGTTGTTGTTCTTGTTCATATAGGATGTCTACTGGGGTTGGGTTCTCAACTTGGGGCGTTGTCGAGTCGCGTCCGAGGTTGCTCCTCCTTGCATCTGAGGATCTTGAGGTTTCCCCCCTTCTTCTCCAAGAGGTCCACAAGAAATGAGAGTGAGAAATATGCAAGAAATGATCAAAATGAGCTTGAGTTTCCTATTTATTGATTCTAATGGCAAAGTTGTAAATTATAATAGCTATAGGGGTACAACTGGGTTTCTAGCTCTATTCTTAAACAATTGAACACTAATTAATTACTAAGGTTGTAAACACATTTAGGGGCCTCAAATAAATCTTCTAGGTTACCTAAATCAACTTTTATCTTGCTAATTGATTTTATTTTCTATTTAATTGCTAAGTTCAGTTATCTGACCAGTAATGCTTCCTAAGTCTATTTGGCTGACCTGATCAGTTTTAAATGACTTGAGGGTTTCTAACATGTTTTATAAGATTAAGGATTTTTATGAACGTTAATCCTGGTTTATTAGTGAAATTAAATTATCAAATTACTAAATTACTATTTTTCCTATGATCTCAAGTCAAAGTTTTTAGGGATTATTCAGGTTCTTACAAATTGGTATGAGTTCAAACCCAACATGGCAATTAAGACCATGGAACAGACTCTTAGTCTTAACTCTAACGATGAGATCATTAAGTTGCTAGATCCCCAGGATTTGCACTCTCACCTTAAAGAGTTTAAATTTATTCACATAGGCCTTGTTAAGGTTGCCTTTAAACCCTTAGCTTTATTAGGCATGAATGCATGTTTCCAGGCTACACTTAGTAATGCCCGATGTCTAGATTATAGACCATCTTTAATGTGCGCAATTGAAACCAGTCTATGTCATGCTCCGGTATACTTTGATGTATATCCGAATCTTAGTCTTTCGTTAACAGACCCTAATCTGTTTGAGGCACTGACTCTTAGAGTCCAGACTCAAGGATATAACTTCCTTACCGAATATGAGACAATAGCTTTAATTTACAAAATTTATTATAAGGTCCTGCATACCATGATCCCAGACATAAAAAAAAAAAATCCAGTCTTCCTGGTAAAACTATCTTCATATAGACAAATTTAGCCACTGAGACTAGAATTGGTACTCCTCACATGCTAACTTGGGATGAAATCTCATTCCCAAAGTCTTGGAGTATTCCTAATGTTGTTCCTCAACAGCTAGTTGTCCATCATGACATAGATCAAATAATTCAAACTACTGATGGAGAAGTAGTTTTGAATTTCAAAAAACCTTCTAGAAATTTAACTAGATCATCTTCCTCGAGAAGCGGGAAACCTATCAAGTTTCTTTACCTTCTACATCGAGGAATTCTGTTTCAGAAATTCCTATCAATATTTCTTTTGAAAATCAATCAGAAGAAAGTGAAAATCCAGTTAATATTGAGAGGATTCATTTGTCTGACCAACAAATCCCTCATGCCATCTACAAACATCCTAAGAAGGAGTCACCCACACCCTCTGAAATGAATTTTCACATGTAAAAAATGTTTTCTTGGATTTTACACGAAACTCAAAAAACAGGAGAATCATCAATAATGAATTTTACCATCCAATCTATAAAGGAATTAGGGATTGGTATTTCAATTTTTACCATAAAGATAAAACCCAATTACAACGATTCTTAGGTAGTCTAAATTATATTTCAGATTACTATAAAGATTTTGCCAAAGATACTGCAATTCTTTCTTCTAGACTTCAAAATTTTGGAACTCTTGAGCTCTGTAACTCCGGTAACCCTCCGACCACCTTCTCCGGTAATCCTCCGACCACCTTCTTCGGTAATCCTCCGACCACCCTTTGTCAACTAATATTCCGGTTGTCTTCTCCGGCGAACGTAGGGGACTATTCCCCTTTGTAAGTATTTCTACTTTAGTACTGTTTGTATTCTATAATAGTACTGCTTTTCATAGCAAGTCTTGATTAATTACATTTTAATTTGAGGGTCTTGAACCTGATCAATTAGTTCAAGAAGAGATTGTCATTGGCTAGTTAGCACATTTATGCTAAGGCCATTCATTTGAATAATTGCTTGTAAATGATCACATTTACTTTGCAATTCAGTACACTTACAATTATCGGAATCAAAGGATATTGTAGAAGAGGAAGAATATAGTTCATTAACTTCAAAGTCTTTTTTAGGCTGACCAGTATCTTGATCAGAATCAGAAGAATTAAGTAGTAATTTACTTAACTAAAGTTTTAAATCTCCATCAATTCGAAGATTATTTAGTAGTACACTTATTGCATAATGGCCAATTTTTCTACATTTAAAACATTTTGTTTTTTTAGGATTTTGAGATTTTGATTTAAAAAAAAATTAGAAGAAATTTTCTTAGAAGATTCTGGTTGATTTTTAGAATATTCTCTATTAGATGAAGATTTAGAATCTTTTTTCTGGGATTTTTGTAGTGACCCGGACCCAACTAGAATAATTAAAGATTTAAATCCTAAGTAATCTATTAATTATACAGTGGGAATTTAATGAAAGACCCAATGTAGGATTAGACTAGTTAATAATTATGTAATACTATGGGTTAATTGCCTAATTAATTGAGAATTAATTAAAGGGCTGGATTTGGACTAAATCCTTGTAATAAACGAATTGGTCGAAATTCAATTAAAAGCCCATTAAACATGTACTTATAAATTAAAGAAGAGTTAATTAAGTAAACACATAACTTAATTTAAATCCTACGATTGATCCTCGAATGTTTGAAAATTGAACTAAACTAAATTGAATTCAAACAAATTAAAGAAGATAGAGTTCACGTTAGCTAAGGAACCTAGAAGCTAGGAGAATGAGAGAGAAAGGATTCTCTAGCCTTGGACGCCCAAACCAAGGAAGAAGAAGAAGTGTTGGTTTATTTGCAGAAAATCTAGACAATAAGGAGACCTAGAGGGAAGAAGGAGAAGGAAGAAATAGAAGAGAAGAAGAGAAAAGCTTTTTGTAGGAAGAAAGAAGCTAGAGACGCTAAAAGGAAGAGAGAAGAAGAAAGAGTGGAAGAAGAAGAGAGAGAGGTTTACATTGGTGTGAGGAAGGAATCTAGGAAGAAACAAAAGGAGAAGGAGGAAAGGGAAGACGAAGAAGACGTTGGATACGATAGTCACAAAGAAAGTGAAGACGATAACGATTGGCTGGGAGAAAAAGACAAAGGGAAGAGGACTGTGACCAAATAGCATTTGAAAAGACAAGAACAGATTGATGAAGGTTGATATTAGGCTGGTTTAGAGAACCCGTAAACGAGTAGGGATTCCTGAGTTTCGACGGTAACTTCCTTTATGAATGATTTCAATGTTATAGATATAGGAAGGATTGTATGATCATTTATGTTCAACATATTAGATCTAAGATCTAGAGAAAATAGTAGGAATAATGCTATGATGTTTGATTCACATGATCTAC
>JAUPMG010135315.1:0-11385 GCA_031762675.1 Pachysandra terminalis
CCCAACTTGGGTGCAATTATCCTCTTCAACATTATTTAACATTCATATTGCCTAATTTACTTGGGGAATTAAATACCTTTATAATCACATATATAAGCATAAATTAACTTAAATTTAGCGATCACACTTACCGGGGCGTGAAATGCTCATTTCATTCTATCATCCGATCCGACCCGACCTGAGGAACAAAAAGAAAAATTACACTTTTGCCCTTTCTTTAGACTCAGGGTATTACAATAACTCTCATGCATATTCGACTTTTGGAGAACTAAATTCAAGCCTCAGATTTGTCCAGATCTATGCTATCTCAAGCATACCAGGTTTTAAAAATGAAAATCATTTTTCGTGATCACCAAGATTTGGATTCACATCAATAAGACCTTCGAACAACTCATTTGCACATTCGTGGGAAGGAAGCTTAAGGAGTTTTTTGGCAATGGGGTTGAGTCTTCAGTGGTTGGCAATGTTCCGTCTCCTCCTTCCATACTTGTTACGACTTCTGGAATTCGCCTTTTGACGGTGACATCAGACATGGGGGATTACCCGAATGCTGTTAGGGTGTCTCCTATCGTTCGGATATCGAGGGTTCGTGTATTGGTGCTGAGCCTGATATTTTTCTCTCCGCAGTTAATCCAGGTGGTCCTATCGAAGCTTTTGATCTCTGCCAAGTGCTGGGGAATCTGGTTCCTGGAACTGATGGGAAAGAGTGGAACTTGGCTAGCTTCAACTCCCTTGATTTCTCTGCTGAAGCCGATCTCTGTCTTCACAATAATTTGGGGGCTCTCGCAGCTCTCACTGTTCAAGTGCGTGACAACACTTCGAAGCTTTCTGTATATCCCGATGATTCTGCTGTTTCTTCAAGTCTTTTTACAAGGGCCAGTGGTGGTGAGGCAGGGGCTTTCTTTTTTCAAATTTCCTTCTGCGATCAGGGATTCATCTCCTCTTGCTTCTCAGTCTGGTCTATCTGGAAACTTCTTCGGGTCTCCTTTTATTCCTCATTTTCCCTCGTTGCCTGTGAATGTTCTTAGTATTAATGAGGTAATACTCTGTTCAGGCAAGTCTATTTTGTCGCTTTGTCAGTTGGTGAATTCCCCTTCTATTGTCTGCGATAACCCTCTTCTGCAGGATGGTCCTTCAAGGCTTTCCTCTGAATTCGAATCTCCTTTGCTTAGGTCCTGAAATGGGTGCTCTGATTTTGCTGTTGTGATTGCCCAAAATAAGGTCATCCAATCTGAGCTGGGTTTGAATGTGGGGTCTGTTTTGGATAGAAGAGATGGCCTTGATGAATGGGACGACCTTGTGGATATTACAACTAAGTTTCAATTAGAGGTTAGTGACAGCTATGGGGATCCCATATCCCTAACATAAACAGTCATTGAGTTTAAAGCCAAGGCGATGGGTTTATGTGGTAAGAATGAGGATCATAGAGTTTTGGAATGCAGTTAACAGTACCAAAGAAGGAAGTCTAGATCCGTAGAAGTGGTGAGGGAGTCTTATGTTCCATCACGAAGATTATTAGTTGGAATGTGAGGGGGTTGGGGGTAGTAAAAAGAGGAGCAGTTAAAGAGTTAGGGCGTAAATTTAGACCTGATATCTTAGTGATTCAGGAAACTAAAGTGGAATCAGTTTCTAGGAAGTTGGTTAGGCAGTTAGGGGACATTAAATACAAACAATGGGATTTTTTGCCTTCTATCGGAAGGTCTGGTGGGATTTGTGTCATTTGGGATGTTGATAGTGTGACTTTGTGACTAAGATGGATATTTGGAAGAGGAGATTTTCTATTTCTTTTAAATTTAAAGACTTGTTTGATGATTCTGTGTAGGTTTTCACCGGGATTTATGGTTGTAATAAGTCCAAGGTGAGAAGTCTTTTGTGGGAAGAATTAAGAAGAGTGTATGGCTTATGGAACCTACCATGGTGTCTTAATGGGGACTTCAATGTTATTTGGTTCTCTCACGAGAAATTGGGTGGTAGTAGGCTGACTAGAAGCATGAGGGATTTTTCTGATTTCATTAATGATGGGAAGTTTTTTGACTTCCCCATGCAAGGTGGGAGGTTTACTTGGTCCAATTTACAAGAAAATCCTGTTTGTTGTAGATTTGACAGATGTCTTGTGTCCCCTGATTGGGAATCACCCTTCCCCTTAGGGTTTTACCTAGACCTATTTCTGATCATTCTCCTATTTTAGTGGACTCTTCCAAGTCTTGTTTGGGTGGTCCCCTTACTTTTAGATTTGAAAATATGTGGCTCTTTCACCCAAAATTTAGAGAGTTGATCAAGGAGTGGTGGGATCTCAAAGCTCCTCTTCGGGGGTGGGAAGGTTTCAAGTTTATGGAGGCTTTGAGAGAAATCAAAGGAAAGATCAAAGTTTGGGATAAGGAAGTGTTTGGTTGGATCTCTGATAGGAAAAAGGAAATTTTGGGGAATATTGAGAAGCTGGATAGGAAAGAAGAGGGGATTGGGATTGATGAGGCAGAATTGGGTTCAAGAAGATCCTTGAAAAAAGAGCTTGAGGAGATCCTTAGGAAATAGGAGGTGAGTTGGAGGCAGAAATCTATAATACAATGGACCAAAGAGGGCGATGGGAATTTTAAATTCTTTCATAAGATGGCTGATTTCAGGAATGAAAAGATGGTTAATACTTTGGTGAGGTGGAGCTAACCGAATTTTTTGGGAAGTTGTATTCTTTTGACCAAAATTCTAGGTTTGATTTAAGTAATCTTGAGGGTCCTAAGCTAGACGAGAGTAGAGGGCCGTGGTTAGAAAATAAGTTTGAGGAAGAAGAGGTGAAGAAGGCAGTTTTGGGAAATGGATAGGAATAAGGCTTCTGGCCTGGATGGTTTTTCTTTGGCTTTCTTCCAGGACTGTTGGGATATCATTAAGGAGGATATGTTGAAGGTCTTTAAGGAATTCCATGTGAGTGGAGTCATTAACAAAGCGACTAATTGCACTTTTTTAGCCTTAATTCCCAAAGTAAAAGGGGCGGTTTGGACCAAGGATTTTAGGCCTATTAGTCTCACGACAAGTTCTACAAGATTATTGCTAAAGTCCTTGCTAATAGGCTTAGGGAGGTCATTAGGTCTGTGGTATCTAATAATCAGAGTGCTTTTACTCATGGGAGACAGATTCTGGATAGTATTCTTATCACCAATGAGTGCATTGAAGAGAAGAAGCGTCTAGTGGAAACAGAGACAGGTTTGGTTCTTAAAGGGGATTTGGAAAAAGTATATGATAGAGTTGAGTGGGACTTCATTGAGTCAGTTCTTAGATGGAAAGGATTTCCCAAGTAGTGGTGCAGGTGGATTGGTGGGGGTGCATTAGGAATGTTCAGTTCTCTTTGTGTCTTAATGGGGGGATTGTGGGTCCTTTTTCATCTTCTCGTGGTCTTAGACATGGTGATCCTTTATCCTCTTATTGTTTTCTTTAGTGAGCGATGTGTTGAGCTATTTTTGTTTAGGAAAGTAGAGGACTTAGGTATAATTCAAAGCTTCAAAATTGGTAAGAAAAGGATTCCTGTGTCTCATTTACAATTTTCTGATGATATGATAATTTTTTTTGGAGGCATCGAAGGATTCTATTTTCTGGACCAAATGTATTCTTAGTTGTTTTGAAACGTGTTCTGGTCTTAAAGTTAATTTGGAGACGAGTAGCTTGTCTAGTATTAATGTGGAGGATTCTTACCTTCAGGAATGCTTTAGCGTAATGGGGTGTGGGATGGGGTCTTGGCCGATGAAGTATTTGGGTATGCTTCTTGATGGTAATCATAAGAGTGCTCAATTTTGGAGTATGGTCTTAGATAAAATGGAGAAGAGGTTGGCTTCCTGGAAGCGTAATTACCTTTCTTTTGGGGGATGTATTACCTTGATTCAGGCCTCCCTTGCTAATCTGCTCACCTACTACATGTTGTTTCCAGCTCCTAAGATGGTTACTAATAGGATGGAGAAACTCCAGAGAAACTTTCTTTGGGAGGGAGGTGGGGGAAAAAAGATCATTTAGTCAAATGGGCTGATGTGTGTAAGGAGAAGGATAAAGGTGGGCTTAATTTGGGCAATCTTCAATTGTGTAATCGGGCTCTATTGGGAAAATGGCTGTGGAGATTTTGTATTGAGAGGAATGTTTTGTGGCATACTACCATAGCAAGTAAGTTTGGTTCTCATGACAATGGCTGGGATGTCAACCCTAAGGCTCGCATCAAATTGGGTAGTGCTTGGAAAGGTATTACATCCTTATTTCATGTTTTCCTTAGAAATGTCGGATTCTCTTTGGGTGCTGGTGTGTCTATCAGATTTTGGACTTATCTTTGGTGTGGGGAGTCTTCTTTGGCTTCACGATTCCCTCGGGTCTTTCGTATTTATTTGTTTCAGGATTCGTTGATTGTTGAGGTTCTGAGTTGGTCCCTCTCGGGACTCTTGGAATCTTCATCTTCATCGTATCCTGAGGACGGCGGACATGAAGGAGTTAGCCAGCCTTTTTTATCTCCTTTGTAACACAGTCATCATTGAGTCCTCTCCAGATTCTCGAGTTTGGTGACCTGACCCTAGCGGGCTTGTTTCTTGCAAATCTTTCCTTCATTTTATTTTGCCGGCTAGGAATGATCCAATCCTCTCTTTTTCTCCTTCTCGTCTTTGGGGTTCTAAAGTCCCTCCTAAAGTTCGTGCTTTTGTGTGGAATGCCTTGCTGAATCAATACTGCAGATAATTTACAAAAGAGAAGAAAGAGTCGGGCTTTTTAACCATAGGTTTGTGTAATGTGCTTGACAAATGGAGAATCAGTGGATCACTTATTCCTCTCATGTGAGTTTGCTTTGAAGATATGGGGTTTTTTGTTCGGCTTATTGGGGTGGAATGAGCGGCACCTAGGTTCGTGAGTGATTTGTTAGAGCAGTGGTGCTTTCTTTCTCTTGGGCGGAAAGGGAGGATTATGTACAAGATTCTTTTCTTCTCTATCATTTGGGAGATTTGGGGGGAACAGAATTGAAGAATTTTTGAAAATTCTTGGAGGTGCCATAGTTCTCTCAGAGATATTCTCTCAACGACTGCTTGAATTTGGGTGCTCCCATAATTTAAGGATGTCTCTTCCTTGAATATTTTCAAATGTTGGGAGGTTGTCTCTCAGATGTAGTGGGTCTTGTTGGGGTTGGGTCGTGCTGTGTTTAGCCTCCTTTTGGGTCTTCTGCTTGTAGTGTTTTCTTTTCTTGTTTTTCTTGGGGAGGATCATTGGTTCCCTGGCTTGGGGAACTTGGTTTCTGCCCTTTGTTTGTTCTCTTTCTTTCCTTCTAATATATCTTCTTTGTTATATCTCAAAAAAAAAAAAAAAAAAAAAACAAAACGAATCTGACCCCCCCCGGCCTTAAGGTCTTTAAGTTTTAAATAAAGAAAAAATCTTAACCCTCCACCTGACAAGATCCTCTCTTTAATCTTTTAAGTGTTAACATGTATATGTATTGTAGGGTCTATGATGCATTCCACCAATAGGAACATGGCCCTAGCGAGAATTGTCTTAGATAAGTGTTAATTGGTCCTAAAATTTGTGTCTCTACAGAGACACCAAAATTATAAGCAATAGTTTGACCCTAGAGAGAATTGTCTTAGATATCCAAAACCATATTCTTAAAGGTTGTTTATTCAAGTAACTCCTTATCCCAGCACTTGTAAAATGCTTTAGCTTGTGTTCCTGGTTTGAATTGAAGTTGTCTAAGAGAAGCTTCTAAATTCCTAGCTGTTAGGTTTTTGTCGCTCCTCTATTGTTTTTATTGCCTTTAGAGATGCCAAATTTTGTAAACAATAGTTTTACACTAGAGAGAATTGTCTTAGATGTCCACAACCATCTCTTAAAGGTTCTGCGTATTCAAGTAACTGTCCTAATTCTATTCCTTCCACAATTCTTTGTCTTGTGTACCTGGTTAATTGAAGTTTTCTAAGAGAGTCAAGCTTATTACTATTTAACACTCCACAAGTGTTTCTTTTAGCACTATTATACTTGACATGAGACACTTGTTACTATGACATGTCAGGAAAGACGGAGCGAGACGAACTAAAAACTTCTGTCCAATTCTTAAGTAGCCTAAGGAAGATTTTAGCTAAAATATTGTCCCTTGGTTTGTGTACTTGATTAATTGACGTTCTCTAAGAGAGTCATGCTTATTACTGTTTAACACTCCACAAGTGTTTCTTTTAGCACTATTATACTTGCATGAGACACTTGTTACTCTGACATGTCAGGAAAGAGGGAGTGAGACGAACTAAAGACTTCTGTCCAATTAGTCTTTTAAGCAGCCTTCGGAAGATTTTAGCTAAAATATTGTTCCTTGGATTAAAAGGTGCTAGGATCCTTGGTTACTCAAAATTTAGAGTGATTTGGGAGGAGGCAAATGTTGGATGCAACCCACGGTTTTTCGGACCGGCCTGTACTAGCCGTTCCGCACTAGGACCGGACCTCTGAGGCGCGGTCCAGTCCAGTCCCAAGTTGCAATACAAACTAAATGTTCAAAAGGTTATGTACCTACCGGTCCTTCATTTTTTTTTTCTTTTAAGTGATGGACTGTGGACCGCCCAGACTGGTACCTGTCCCTTCCGGCCGGTCTGGGTCCGTTACAACCAATCTCGTGACTAGTACAACCGGTCCAAAATTATTTTATTCAAAATTTAATTGGACCGGACCGGTTGGTACCACCACTGGTACGGACCGATATAGGCCATGTCCGGTCCTGTCTTGGTACAAAAACCATGATGACAAAAGCCATGTCCGGTCCTGTCTTGCAATACAAAAACCATGTCCGGTCCAAAATTATTTTATTCAATATTGATTGCTAGAATGTAGAGGAGAAATGAGGTTTGAAGGGTTGGTCTAGTGTGCAAATTAGATTTGGAGAAATCATACTGCACAGTAGAATGCAAATTTTGGAAAATGAAAATTTTTAGGCGAAGATGGAGATTATGAATGAAGGGTTGGTTAGCAAAGCATATATATATATATATATATATATATATATTTTGATAAATAACCAGCAGATAATATTGATAGTAGTAAAAGATAGAAAGGTACAATCCAGCAGAAAAACAAAAAGAAAACAGGTGCACTAGATGGGTACCATGACCAGCACAAGTAGAAAAAGAGATACAAGACACAAAAACCAGAAGAGCTGCCCCCAACAGCAAAACAAAGGGCAACAAGCCCCAAACCACCAATTGAGGCATAGTTGGCAAAAAACGAGAACCCATACTACATCAACCTCCGTCGTCCATCATCTCTTCTGTCGGAACACCCATAAACATTTCCACTCTGGCAGCCCCATCTCTAGCTAGACGATCAGCCGTGCCTTTACCACCTCTAAGAGTGTGCACAAATGAAGCCCGAACCGAACCACCCAGCTGTCTGGCCAACCTAACCAGATGGATGAAGCTCCAAGGACATTGGACTGGCCCAAACATCCAGGATATCACAGATGCTGAGTCTCCCTCGATCACCACCTGTCTACAACCCATCCAAACTGCCTCATTGCCTCCAATAAGGTGAGCCAACAGCTTGGCCCTCGAAGATTCACGAATCCCCACTGGCCTTGAAAAAACATGAATAACCTGGCCGCTATGATCTCTGAAAACTCCTCCAATACCTGAGATCTATGGATTCCCCAAGGAAGACTGTCAAATTCACTTTGATGATCCCAACAGGAGGTTGCGGCCACTGAATCACAATTTGAATCGCTTGTGGAGATGTCCTAGCCACCTCAGACCATCCTGCCAATAAATTGGTCACAGAAATCCCTCTAAGGCTGGAAGAGCAACCATCCACGAACTAACCAGATATAAAATAGCATCACTAATCAGATCTATCGATCGACTCCTGTCCTCAAACACTCTCATATTCTTCTCTCCCTACAAAACCTAGAGAGTCGCATGCCACACCCTTGATACATAAATTGACCCCTCTCCCCAAATTTGGGAAGCTCCACTGTACTAATAACTCGCCCACCTCCTCCGGCAACATCCACCGAACACCCAATCGATGTAAGAAGAATGCTCACACCTCCCTAGCCATTGGGTAATGAATGAATCGGTGGTCGATTGACTCCCCTTTCAACACATAAAGCACATTTGAGGCTATAATGCGCAAGATGGCCATCTTCTTTGCAGGTGATCACAAGTGTTAATCTTATGCAACAGAGCAGTCCACACAAAAGCTTTGACTCTGGGTGGGATAAAAGGTGTCCAAACTCGGTGATCAACAGAGCAGTCCACACAAAAGCTTTGACTCTGGGTGGGATAAAAGGTCTCCAAACTCGGTGATGCGGAAAGGAGGAAGAATCCGAGTGAGGCCGAATAACCGAGAAAAAGGAACCACGGATAAGACACCACTACTAAAAGCACTTTAAATTCTACGATCGTTGCATCCGGGCCCAATGAAGACATCACCCAAATCAACGAAGAAGGCCCCAAGCTCAATCAACTCTTGGGGGCGTAGATCCCGTCGGAATACAAGGTTCCAAACTAGACCAGAATTTGACCACAAAAAGACCTCGGAAACAGGAACATCCCGAGCAGTGATCACTCTAAACAAACGGGCAAACCAGACCACAAGGATGGACTCCTTTACCATAAATCATGGCAGAACCGAACTCGACTCCCATTCACTATGCAAAACCTAACATGACACGACAAAAAAGTAAATATAGTGTTAAGTATCGGTCAATCCCGAGTCGAATCGGTCGATACAACTTGGGATTGGCTTAGGAAGAGTCACGAGGAAAGATAAACTTTTGCCCCCCAAGGAAAGATAACCTTTTTTCCATGAAGCTAGCCTCTTACCTACCTTGTCCATGACCGGAGCCCAAAAACTAAGAGCCTTAGGATTCCCTCCCAGAGTTAATCCTAAGTATGAAAATAGCCACTCCTGAACCCTACACCCAAGGCTGACGAAATGATCCCCACCATATCATGAGACAAGTTCAACCCTACTATACTGCTCTTCTCCATATCACTTTTAAAGTCGATACCATCTCGAAACACCTGATAGTTGACTTGGTCCAAAAAGTTTGGCATTCCTCTGTGTGCATAAACAATAATGTGTCGTCTGCATACTGCAAATGAGAGATTCACACTCGAGCCTTCCCCACCTCAAATCCCGATATCAATCCTAGATCCTCACCTCTATCAAGAAAAAATTCAAGACATCTGCAACCAATGTGAACAGAAAAGGTGATAACCTTGTCTCAACCCTCGGGACGAAGCTACTTGACCGTACACCCCACCATTCCACAGGAAAGAGAGACGACATTACGAACGCACCCTGATATCCATCTCCTCCATCTAACCCCAAATCCTTTCCATTCCAATACCTTATCCAAGAAATGCCACTCAACCCGATCATAGGCCTTCTCTAAGTCAAAGTTTCAAAACCAAACCCTCACTACCCCACCCCTTCCATTCTTCCACAACCTCATTGGCAATGAGTGCACTATCCAAAATCTACCTACCAGCAATTAACGCACTTTGATTTAGGAAACCAAATCTCCTACAATTGCTTTTATCCTGGATGCTAGAACTTTTGCAATATCTTATACAAATCGGTAGTCAGACTGATTGGCTTGAAATCCTTAAGCTCCATGGCCCCTTTTTTCTTTGGAATAAGGGCAATTAACGTAGCATTCGTTATCTTATTGATCACCCCATTAACATAAAACTCATGAATCACTACTGTAATATCATCATTCACTACCTTCCAACATTCTTGGAAAAAAGCAAAAATAATACCATTTAGTCAAAGGGGCATAAGTATACCATAAAAAGTACATTGGCCAATCTTCCCACTTACTATATGTCCTTAATGATAATTCCAACTTCAGTGGCTAGAAGATTAGAAAAGATCCAAAGGAATTTTTTGTGGGAGGGCACTGAGGAGAAACATAAAAACCATTTAGTCAAATGGTCATGAGTGTGCAATAGTAAAATTGAAGTTGGGCTGGGCTTGAGAAGTTTTATTAGGTTTAACCTAGCACTACTAGACAAATGGTTGTGGAGGTTTGGTTCGGAGGAGGGGAGTCTATGGAGAGTACTGGTTAGTATTAAATATCGGTTGGAGGGTGGGGTTTGGATAACCAGGAGAGTCAATCTTCCACATGGAAGAGGGTGTAGAAATTTTCAGGGGCAGCGACGGTTGCAGCTAATTCGAATTTGGGTGTTGGATTATTATTTCAAGGATGACACGGGTTGGAGATGGGACATCAAGTTGAGGAGAATGTCTTAGAATGGAAAGAGGAAGGAGGTAATCAACTTAATGGGGGAGGTGTAGAAGACCAATAAGAGGGAGGGAGGAGATAGTAGATGGTGGAAGTGGTCTGACGAAGGTTTTTTGTCACCCAATCCTCGTGACACGACTCCCAATGAGGGATTGCACGGATCTCAAGGTGAGACCTTCGGGATCCACAACTGGACCGTGGATTGCCACCACAACATAAGCAAAATAAAAGTAATAATACTTTCATTTAAATAAGATCAGAGTGCGAAAGTAACTACTACATAATTATCCAATCAAAATCCAATGTTTAAACAAAACAATGTTTGGGCCTTAGCTGGGCCTGAAAAAAATAAGTTCAACTACAACATCCGACAGGTTCAACATCATAAATAAAGTCTAACTCCATCGGGAGTGCAAAGGAATCAACAGAAAAGCATAGGAAAATAGCAAGTCCACAAACACCATCATCTCCAGCTAGAGTAGTCTCTTTTCTTCCCATCCTACAACATAAAATGTTGTGTGAGCCTATGATGCCCAGTAAGAAAGCATGGAATGTTCACCCGTCCTCTTATGGAAATCAATCTCAAGGGTTAGTACGATAATAGTCCAATAACAAGTCCAACATAATCCAATGCAAGATGAGTAGTTTAAATGAGATGAGATGAAAACATTCATATGACCTAAAGATGAATGCAATGAATATTACACACAAACAATGATAGATATGCACAATGTCATGAACTAAGATTAACATCGCTTGGTAAGTAGACCTCATATGACGCTTCCAACAACAATGGCCGATTTAGGATGTATCCAAGGAATTACCGGAATCCCCTCTCCATTCCGGGCGCTAACCCATGGCATGAAGGCTACCATACAGTACGGCTAATTTTCGAGTGTACAATATTCGAGGAGTAGCGAACCTGTATAGGTGCTCGCAAGCATCTTCCCTTAGTTTGAGTTGGTCCTTTCACCCCACAGGGTGTACAGTCAACCCAGTCCGGAGGCATCGTAGTAGTTTCTCCATAGATTTTCACCTCTCGGTACACTTACCAATTGACATCAACTTAGTATGCATGGTTCTAAATATCGTATCGTATCGCCCGTATCGGGCGATACGTATCGCGTATCGACCAGGTCGATATGATAACT
>JAUPMG010135326.1:0-11385 GCA_031762675.1 Pachysandra terminalis
TTACCCTACTTAATTAAAATTCCTGCTATCATAATTATAAGACCAGCTCCTGAAATTACCTTGGACCTAATCTATGTAAATAATTCCTATAACCTAATTTGGCTTCTTAACTCTCTATATGACCTAAGTAACCTTATATCAAATTATATGATTTCTATTGAATACTTGTTGTCATGAAATTATGATTCCTTAGACTGTTGTATGCATATATTATGAGATTGTATCTTTGTTGGTAATATAAGAACCATTTTCATGTGAACATCTCAATTGCATAAATCTTAACATATTGAACTATATTATGTATAATACCATCATCATGTGCCTTGTGCATCAAAACATATACTTTGGATATATTATGTGATTAGTATTAACTTAGTATCATGAGATTGTGCTAATGTTCATGCACTTTGAATATATGTGATGTGTTATTGTTATGTTTCAATTGCATTAGTAAACGGACCTGAATCAATGAGTTGCATATGAAATCCCGGCCTAGAAGGCTATCTTATTATTTGACCATAAGCCAATTGTTATGTATACTGCCTGAGACTCAAGGTCAGTTATACCTATTCGCCCAATGTGAGAGGTATGGGACTCAATATACTTGTGGTAAGATGATAGGATTTGGACTATGCCATATATGGGGACTCCAAATCTGAATCATAAGAGTCAACCTTTTGGTATTCGGATTATTCACTTTTCTACTGAGGTTTAGATCCTATTTGTGGATGCCTTGGATTTTTGCATTGCCCTACCAAAAAAAAGTGGGGGAATTGTGCCCTCTTAGTCGAAACCCCTTAAAACTATGATGCGCACATAGAATATCTTGCATTGAGAGTGGTCGTGTATGCGGGAGAATGGTTCGAGAAGACATTCTTGCTCAATGTTTGATTAGTTAATGCGGAGATTTGAGCCATTTGAATACCAGACTTCATGCATATTGCATTATCGTGTGTTTGTCGATATTATTGATGTTATCTGGTGTATGATGCACTAGATATGATTATCATATAGACTTAGGCATATAGTATGATATAAAGACCATGTGATATCCTTATGATACAAACTGAAGTGAGATTTGGTGAGAGAACATATTGCTGTTTATTTATCTTTATCATCATTATTTATTATTCAGATTCCATTATTTTATTGTATATTTCAGATTATCATTTTTATATATATTGTATTTTGTAGTAGCATTAGGTGTTGAGTAAATACTTTGTTTTAAAGGTCTACTCACACGAGCTTTGGCTTACAGATATTATGTTATTTTTCAGGTTATTAAGGGAAGATAGATCATTAAAGACAGCTAGGAATGTGAATCTTAAGATGGAATGTTAGATGATAATTAATTTAGATTAGTTAGTTTAATTTCCAGAAATTGTAAGTTAAGGACATTATCATTAATAACATTATATTTTATTAAAACTGTGTATTATACTTCCGCTTATGTTCTTATATTGCTTTCCACTCCTATAGCAATATGGGGTGAGAGTCGCAATCCGACCCGGTTATGGATCCGCAGATTTAAACTGGTTTGGGTCGTGACAAGATCTCGTCAAATGCAAAGCGACATGATTTTCCTTCTTTATTTGCCAAACTCTTGGGATATCTTTTAAGCCCAAAACTGATGAATTTATTGTATTTTTCATAGAAACCTAAAAATACTTAAAAATAAAAAGCAAAAATAATGCAAAATATTAAATTATAAAGAAACTAAGAGATTAATGTATGCAAGTTAGGGGCTAGAATGTGCAACATTCGACGCTTATCAATATCATTCCATGTTCCATCAATATTGTACTCAAAACTTCAAGTTTAATAAAAGAGATTAATTAAATTATTCTCATATCCCACTATCTACCATCTACCATGTCCTCTCAAAAGCTATTTGACTCTTCCTAATGCAACTCGTGGTGATTCATCAGTCACTTTCAATTCCTTCATACTTGCCAGTCATCTGTTAAAAAAATAAGGGTGAGCTGGGAGCTCAATAGGAAAATTCCACAGCAATACAATAGTCACTTTTATAATAAATAACAAAACTAATTCATTCATGCATATTCATCAAAGAACACATATTTAACTCATAACAAGTCCATATTATACCATCTTTTATCAATTTAAGCCTTATAAACTCACATATTCGCTCGCATACGTTAATTGAAGTAAAAGTCACCACATATCATAAAGTATAGTAGTCAAGCATGATATAACTCAAACAGATTACTATGTGCATAAAACAAAGAACATGATAACTGATTTATGAACACAGAAACAAGTATAATACATGTGATCCAAATATATTGCCACAATACCATAATTCCATTACTACCATGGAAGTCATTTACAATCTAGAGAGATGATGTCCATAAACCATTCATACACCAAGACACAATCTAAGGATACTGATATTCATATGAAGTTGATGAAACCCACACATTGATAATAGTACTGTGTTGATTCTGATAATGTCTCTGTCCAAACCGATAATAATTCCGTTCAACTCAATAATAATACCATTGTTACAATACTGACAGCAACTGTTCATACATTGATAACCAAACTGTTCCCATACTGCCGATAAGACAACTAATCATGTTGTTCAAACACTGATATCAACCCGCTTCTTTTAGGGAATGGGACCCAAGGTAGACAGCCACCATCTTTCCTTTTAGGGAATAGAACCCAAGGCAGGATTGGTTGCCATCTTTCATTTTAGGGAATATATACAACCCAAGGCAAGATTGGTCGCCATATTTCTTTTTAGGGTGAATATTGGTAGCCATCTTTCTTTTTAGGGAATATACACGCAAGGCAAGATTGGTCGCCATCTTTCTTTTTAGGGAATATACACCCAAGGCAAGATTGGTCACCATCTTTCCTTTTTAGGGAATGGAACCCTAGGCAGGATTGCTTGCCCTCTTTCCTTTCGGGGTCTACCCAAGGTAGGAAATTCAACTTCACACACAATAAACATTACAACAATTCTTATCCACTCATACACTTCATACAACATAACTTGTGTTACACACAACAGAAGGATCCAAAGTACATCAAATTCAATTACAAAAGCGGAAGTCTATCATATCATTAGTACACAACTTGTATGGTAGTAATTTACTATAATCATATTACAAATCATAAAATAATGTAAACACTCAATTGAATATTCAAAACTAGACATATCATGTTGTCGCGCCCCAAATCCGAGATATAGGATCTCGAGGATTCACAAGGAATGACCTTCGGATCCAACATGTAGATGCGGCTAACCGTTCATAAATCATGACCAAATACCATGGTCAACAGAGTTTAAAAACAGTGGAAGTCTGATAAAATTTAAATCTAAATCCATTATCCAAAATTCAACAATCATAAATAAAGTATGAATTCAAACTAACAGTTACATTTTACTGCCACTAAGGGTCAAAACACAACTATTAGAAACAAAGGCTATCGGTAATTCTTGATTCTTAAAGCTTCGTTGTCTTTCGCACAGCTATTTAAAGCCTCCCTTCCGGGTCACTCCGTCTTTTTAATGGTCCGCCTGTTTCAACATAAGGGTTGAGTTTCGAGGCCCAATAGGAATAATCTAAAGTAATTACAGCAATTAATTTCATAATTATATAATAAAACGGGTTATTTCATTCATTCACTCAACAAGTAATACCACAGTCAAATGTATTAGCATACTCATCATCATACTAAATCTCACATATTTAATAGATATAACACATTTAACTTGGTAATCTCATTTCACTTTGAAAACCATACTAGAAATCAAATCATAAATATCGATTGTTCACATGGTCCCACCAGGATAAATCATAGGGCACACATGATCCCATCATGCATTCAATCCAATCCTCATAGTCCCACTATGAATCCAAACATATCCTACATGATCCCATCATGTACATCACATCAACCACATAGTCCCACTATACCTAACCAAACAAATATCAACATGGTCCACCATATAACACAAGCAAATATATAGTAACACTATGTACACAAACAATATTCACATGGTCCCACCATATAGCACAAGCAAATACATAGTCCCACTACGTACACAAACAATATCCACATGGTCCCACCATGTAACACCAACAAAGACATAGTCCCACTATGTATACAAACAATATCCATATGGTCCCACCATGTGATACAAACAAACAAGTATCATATAATAAACACATAGTCCCATTATGTTGACAAACAATCACATGGTCCCACCATGTCAAGAAAACATCACGTATACATGGTCCCACCACGTAATACAACACACAAGTAATATATAATAAACGCATAGTCCCATTATGTTCACAAACAACAATCACATGATCCCACCATGCTAAATAAACATTACATAGTCCCACTATACAATACAAACACATACACATGGTCCGACTATGTAATATGAACATGCAAATATCATATCAATCACATAGTCCCACTATGTTCATAGTGATCACATGGTCCCACCATGTTCACATGGTCCCACTATGCTACCACATACTGTATCCACATGGTCCCACCATGTCATAACACAACCAATCCTTAATGTAACACATGCACAGAAATAATCAAGACAATCAAGTATAATGAGATGAGTATGATATGATGCAGTTATACACAATGAATGTAGCAAGTGATGTAATGCAATGGTTTTTCAGACATAGTCGAACACAATCATTCAATCTAGTGATAATTATTTTAGGGACTTTCACCCACGGAATAATGCTCCAATGATCACTATTTTACGGACTTGCACCTACGGAATAATGCTCCAATGACCACTATTTTAGGGACTTGCACCCACTGAATTAATGCTCCAATGCCCCCTATTTTAGGACTTTCACCCACGGAATAATGCTCCATTCACAGAACACGGTCAATCCAATTGACTATCAGTGGATGCTCCCAGCACCACTCTCAATCATATAATGGATGCTCCCAGCATCACTCATAACAAACAATGTTACAATCAATCACATTAAAGTAATGGATACTTCAAGTATCACTCACAACAAAAATTGTTATTAAAACCAAGCACAACCCTGATCAGTGAATGCTACAAGCACCACTCAAACCATTCAATATCCTACACCAACATTGTTAACTATCTTGATCCTATCATGTAGTCCAGTATACTTGTCCAACTCATTAAAATCAAAATCACCTTAGATCTCATCCAGGATTATTCTATATTCCTGAATTTCAAACCTCATTGTGCACTTTATAAGATTTGACCATAATCACAACTTTTGTACACAAATCAACCACATATGCATGTGTATAACACATCCAAGGATCATCCCTAAAAATTTGAAGCTTATTGAGCTTCGATGGATATTCGGTACATACCGAAGGTCCTACTAAAAGCTTCGATCGATGGCTCGATATATACCGAACGACTGTCGATGTTCCCGAGAGTTTGATGGTTCTCGGTAGGTGGTTCGGTATGTACCGAACGACCTACAGAAGGCCTCGGTATGTACCGAGTGTCTGTAAATGTTCCTGAGAGTTTGTTAACTCTCGGTAAGTAGTTCGGTATGTACCAAATGACCTACCGAAACATTCAGTAGATGTCTTGGTATGTACAGAGGTACCTACCGAACGTCTAAATCAACCCATATTCGGTTTTCTTCCTAGGGTTATGTGCCCAGAGTCTCAAGATTGCATTATTAGACTTCTAAACATCAAATACCAATCTCAATACATCATACAACTATTCCAACTTAATCTAATTAATTATAGATTACTCATATTGATCTTTACACAAATCAATCATCACACATGAATTAATTCTAGAAATATCATAATAAATGCTAAGAACTCATATGATCATCTTAATTGAAATAAATCTAAATCTAAGCATACTTTATCATGTAAACACATAATCATTCGTAATATCGTGCCCAAATTCATTAGATCATGCATTCCAACTAATAACTATAGCATTGTTAAGATTCATGAACATGATCACCGTAAAATCAAAGAAAGTCCCTACCTCTTCCAGTTCAGGAGTAATCTCTACCCTCTTTCAGCTTTTCATGTCTTTTCAGGTGTTGTCTCTTCCGAGTTCTTTTTCCTTTGTCTCCTTCCTCGAGCCAATCATCATCATCAGTTTCTTCATAATCATCGTATCTGACTTCCTCTTCCTCTTCACTCTCTTCCTTTTTCTTGTTCTTTCTGTGTTTCTTCCCAAGGTTGTTGATTCTTTTCCATTCTTCTCTAGCTCTCTTCTCTTCTCTCTTCTTCTCTTTTCTCTCTATTTTCTCTTCTTTATTTTTATCTTCTCTCTCTCTTTTCTCATCCTTCTTTCTCTCATTTTCTCTGGCCTTCTTCATACATTATTCTTTCCTCTTTTTCTCCATTACTTCAGCTTTCTCTTTCTTCCCATATGGCCTCCTCATCTTCCCCTTCTACAGAACCAAAAACCAGAAATTTACCTCTCCCTATTTGGACGTCCAAGGCTAGAAACCGATTCCCTCTCTTTCTCACCTACCTAGCCCACTATAAATCTATCACTACTGGTTTGTTTGAATTTGAATTTTAAACTGCAGAGAATTAGTTGTGTTTGATTACTACCTTGACTACCCTTACTTTAATATTAAATATTTGTCTAAGTCCTATTGGACTTTTATTGGGTTTTGGGCCCAATTCGTCAACTTTAGTTCTAGCCCATATGGATTTGAAATCCAGCCCAATTATTAATTATTAATTAATTAAATAGTTTTACCTTAGTTTCTCTTAATTGTTATTAGTCCAACCCTACTTCGGGTCTTTCATTAAGTTCCCATTGTATAATTATTAAATTAATTAATTTAATTTATAATTAATACAGTTGGGTCCGGGTTACTACTATGCTGGTGCGACAGAAGCTATGGTGTCTCTAGGAGGAGTCCTCCCTCGTCGGTTGTCGTGCCTCTATAGTCTTTCATTGCCCGATCTCTTCTGATAAGGATGGAATCTGCCCTTGTCTGACTAGGGCTGATCTCTCGGCATGGCTGCTCTAACTCTGTCCATGTCTCTTTCTATGTGTCTGGCACACTCCAGAACCTCAGCATAAGTCTTCATGCGCTGTGGAACGGCCCTAGACCGGATGGCTATGCAAAGGCCTTCTTCAAATTTAGTTGCCTTGTCAACCTCGTTAGCTATCATATGCGGCGCGTTTCTGGACAGCACCATAAAATGGGCCTCGTACTGTGCCACTGTCTGTGTGCTCTGCTCTAGTCTCATAAAGTCGGAAGCCATCTGCCTCATGTGGCTACTTGGTAGATAGTTCTCTAGGAACTACGAACAGAACTGCTCCCAAGTCATCTTAGTCGTCTGGTTCCTCTCGGTCATATTCCACCAACGGAGGGCTTCACCTTTCAGCAAAAAGGTGGCAAGAGGTACACACTGCTGATCAGGACATCCCATAGTCCTGAAGATCCACTCAATATCAAGGAGCAAATCCTGAGCAAAGTGAGGCTCACCACATCCAGCATAAGTCGGTGGAGTTAACTTCTTAAACATCTCCAACCAACTCACAGCCGAGCTCTAAGTTCTCCTCTCCTCCATAGCAGCCTAGTGTTGCATTTGGTCAAGCTGAAGGGAAGCCATGTCTCCAAGAATCTAGAAAACACCCGCCAACTCTAGGTCTGTATTAGCCCCAGCTCCAGCTCCAGCTCTAGTGGCTGAGCTCTCCCCCACTGTAGCATTCTTTCTTCTTCCAGCCATCTACACACCCAAACAACCATTAAGTCTACAGTATGCTACACATCCTAGCTAGCACACCATAAACACACATCAATACAACAACCATCATAAAATCAAACAACACAATTCCTATGGTCTATCTATAGTTCTCCACCTAACTCCAGTTTCTATGTGATACCTAATGTCACTAGTCTTCTTGCAACCTTACTCTGAGTAAACCTTATGCTCTGATACCAATCTGTCACGCCCCACACCCCGTGACATGAATCCTAAAAAGGGATAGCACAAATCTCGAGTTGAGGCCTTCGGGATCCACGCATGGACCGCGGATTGCTACCACACCACAAGCAAAAATAAAGTAATAACTTACCTTTATTTAATAATGATCAGAGTGCGGAAGTCTAATAACAAATAAACACAATGAAACATTATAAGATATAAATTGGTCTTAGGCTATAGCTGAGCCAAGACCTACAAGGTTCTAAATAAAATCTTAACAAGTTCATCAAACATAAACCAAGTTTATTACAACCAAAACTCCCTCAGGAGTACAATCAAATTAAACAAATCAAATAAAGTTTAAGTCAAGCAACAGCAGCATAAGCTAACACAACGGTCACTCCTCCCATCCTGCAACATGAGTAAGTTGCATGAGCCATTGAATGCCCAGTAAGAGTATAGAAAGTTACCCGTCCTCTTAAGGAAACCATATCAACAGTGTTAGTACAACAATTTATCATAATATGAAAAGAGTAATTTAATATGATATGGTATGATATGATGATACAATCACATGTCCTATAGTGAATGTAATGATGAACACACAATTGTTATGAATATGCATAGTGAATGAACTAAACCAACACTTCCTGATAAGTGGACCTCAACATGAACCTTCCCAACCAAAACCAATTTAGGACCTCAGCCCTAGGAACTGCTGGAAGTCCCTCTCTTCATTCCGAGCACTAACCCATGGTATGTATGAAGGCCACAATATACTAATTTACGAGTGTACCATACTCGAGGGATAGCGAACCTGTATAGGATCTGGAAAGCATCCTACCCTAGTTTAAGTGGGCCCTTTCACCCCACAGATATAAGTCAACCCAACCGGAAGCTTCACATAGTTTCTCTATAGATTTCCACCTCCCGATTCACTTATCATTCAATATCAGCCTAGTATGTTATGCATTAAACTAGGACTCCAAATGAAGATCAACAACGAAAACTATACACGCGCCCATACATGCGGATAATCAAATTGCAAACCATCATAAGCTTCCCATCAAGTTATACACCATAAGCAATCATACATAATCAATAAAACAAATAATTACCATATTTAATCAACATCAGACCTGAGGTGGGAATCAGGTCACAACATCTTCGGAACTCCCCGCAAATAGGCTAGATGCCTTCAGGTCAAAACGTGTTTCCAGAACTCAATAACAAATCAGTGGCCGAAGCCCTTTATCATCCACGCAGGAAATCCACAAGTCTGTACAATATACCAATCCTTCAGTGGAGTTGTCATTGGACCAGAGCCTACTTAATAGCCAAAATCAACTAGAAAATAGTCTTTGTCGGTGGAGTATTCGGTGGATCAAAGTCTACTGAGCTATCTCAGTGTTTTCTCAGGTGTTCGGTGGAGTACCCGGTGTACCGAAGCCTACCGAACACCCAAATTAGCCTATAAATCACTCTTAGTAGGTGGACCGGTGCCTATAGACAGTGCCCGATTCTAGGTATTTCTGGGGTTCGAAACTTGAACTTTACATCATCAAATCAATTCAAAACCATACGAAATCCAGTCCAAAACACATAAATCATATTCAATTGGAATCCGATTAGGATAATGTTAATTTTATTTACTAAAAGTAGAAATTATCCTAAAACTTATCTAGTTTGTGAGGAAGTCCTGGGTGGACAAATTGATATTATTATATGTGTTGAGGGACTGATCATCCCAATAGACCAATCTGTTTATGGTGAGGGATATGATCTGGGTGATGATCCAATATACCAATTAATTGACTGAATTCTGTTAGTAGATTAGTTAATGTACCATTCACAGACGTCAATCTGTGTGATTCCTTGGGAGTTGTCCCTATGATTGAAAATAACCAAGGTGCTTGTGACCTCTAGATCGAAGCTCCTAGAAACTATGATGCGCACATAGAATGGTCTATTAGTGTAGTGACCCTGACCCTATCATTTTAGGGTTTAGGGTTTAGGGTTTAGTGTAGTGACCCTATCATTTAATTTAATGATTAAATGGTAGTTAATCTTATTTTAAACCTTAGGATTTAATTGATATAAGAGGGGGTTGGATTGGACCCTTATGTGATTTTGAAGAAAATGTGGTAACTTGTGTATTTCTGTGAATTAGGTGGACTAGGCTTGGACCCTACACTATGAACACAAATGAGACTATGGACTGGCCGAATAATCCCATTGGGCCAAAGTAAAGGTAATTAAGTAAATTTCTTTATTATTTGAATTAAGGGTGGGATAATGAATTTCATCCACTAACCCACGTAACTTTTCAAAGGAAGAGAGAGAAATGGTGTTTGGGATTCACACATCCAAAACAAAAGAGAGAGAGAGAGAGAGAGAGAGAGAGAGAGAGAGAGAGAGAGAGAGGAGGGAAATCTGTGGTTGAAGGAAAAGAAGAAGAAAGAGGAAGAAGAAGAAGAAGGAAGAGGAAATTTGGTAATCTGCTAGTGCTGGAAAACTTGCAAAGAAAAGGATCTAAGGAAGAAAAAGGTAGGGATTTCCATTGATTTTATGGTAATCATATTCGTGGATCTTAGCAATGCTATAGATATAAGTTGGAATGCATGATTTAATGATTTTGGGTATGATTTGAATAGTTTAATGTGATCATATAACATGTTTTATGAATGATTGTATGTTTACATGATTAAGCACGTTTAGATTAAAGTTTGTTGTGTTTTTAATGATCCTATGAGTTCCTAGAATTAATTATGATTTTATGAAATTATTTCAAGTATGATAATTGATTTGGGTAAAGAGAATCTATAAGTATAGCTATATTTGATTAGGTTAAGTTTGGATTATTGTATGATGAATTAAAGTTGATGTTTGAGGCTTAGATCTATTACAATAGGTGTGTGATAGTCTAGACATGAAACCCTAGGAAGAAAACCCAAATCTGGGCTAAATTATACGTTCAGTAAGTCCTTCGGTACATACCGAGACATCGACCGAACGTATAGGTAGGTCACTCGGTACATACCGAGACATCTACCAAGAGTTATCAAACTCTTGGGAAGATCTACCGAAGCTCGGTGCATACCGAGGCATCGACCGAGACCCTCGGTAGGTCATTCGGTACGTAACAAACCATCTACCGAGAGTCGTCAAACTCAGGCACATCGACCGAAGCTCGGTACATACCGAGCATCTACCGAAGTGCCAATGACTTAATGAAAGATTCATAAATGATTTGTACACATGCCTATGTAGTTAGTTTGTGTGAAAAAGAAGTGGTTAAGGTCGAATATTAAAAAGTGTACAATAACGCTTGAAATTCAGGGAAATAGGATAGTCATGAATGAGATATAAGGAGATTTTGACTTTAATGAGTTGGACATGGATATGGGACTACATGGTAGGATTGGGATGGTTAGCAATGTTTGTGTAGGAAAC
>JAUPMG010135347.1:0-11385 GCA_031762675.1 Pachysandra terminalis
GAATTATTTTAAATGAGTGCATAATCATGAATTTTGTGGTTGACTATAATTTTAAGATGGAGCTCATGAGAGGTTAAAAATATTCAATCTGACATGGTCAAATGGGTCTAGAGCATAGGCAAAACTGTTGCGAATGTCTCCAAGTTAGTTTTATGGAAGCTTAATGTGAAGCTACTCATCAGTTAGCTTATGCTCGTTGGTCACACACTCAACAACCTATATGACTAGCATCCATGATTGGGAGTTTTGTTGTCTATGAGAGGGATGCACACTTGTAGTGCCCACCATAAATAAATGAAATATATTGGATAACATGGGTGGACCACTTGGATTGGGCCAACCTGTAGGTGCATCCATATTGAGGCCAACTTGTATGTGCATGGTCCTAGTATGCATACTCACTCCTAGTCCTTGTAGGATAAAGAGTTTTCAGTTCAAACCCGTTTACAAGCTGTCCGAACCCAACCCATTGTCAATTCTATTTTCAATTATATGATAATAGAAATTTTTTATAATGTGTTTAGACCTTTAGAAAAAAATTCAACAAATTGTATGCTTTAATGTGAGACTCATGAATTACTAGGTTTAGGGTTCGATTCTGCGAGAGGCCGTTTCACTCGGGACTATTGGAGGCTTACCCGATCATTAATTTTAGGGCTCCAGGAATTAGTCATGGTTCGCACAAGTTGGCCCGAACACCCAGGTTATTAAAAAAAAAAAAAATGTGACTCATCTTCTTTGATATTGGTGATGCACAAATAGGTACAATATTAGTAAGATTTCCTTACCAACCTTGGTTTAAATTAGGGAGACTGATATGATTCAAAGTTTAAAATAGTGATATTCTGATCTAATCTAATTTAAATTTGTGATAGTGAGACTTTTTCATTACTATGATGATCAAAGCTTCAAATCTATACTCAAAGAGAATCCATCATCTTGTATCATTTAATGATCAACAACACTTCTTTGAATAACCTTTTACTACTTATGTTGTAGATATGGAATTAGGTATATAGGGAGGAAAAGGAAATGGTTGGAAGATAAGAATGCATTTCTCAAGTCATGGATTATGGCAGGTGGGGGGCCCACAATAATGGTTTCAATGTTTCATTAGTGCTATAAATTGCTTATTGTATAATCTAACCACAACCCAAGCAGATGCTCTTCAATCATCCATGAGGGGGGACCCGTTTTGCCCTAACTTGTAAGGCCGGTGGTTGGCTAATGCAGACAAAGCAGAAGTAGAAAGCTAACGACCAATGCTCTTTAGAAAAGGAGCAGATGTTGAGCCGTAAAGGGGTGGTGGTTCACGGTCTAACGGTTCAGACAGTGATGTTATTAACTTAATTTATAATTAATTCTTCCAAGAACTGTATTCAACACTATTTGACATAAAAATAATAAGGGTAAATTGCACTTAGATTCTCTCACCTATCTGACATTGGCAAATAGATCCCTTGTATTTTCTAAAATGACAATGACACTCCCTGAGTTTTAAACTTAGTGGCAAAGACACCTGGTTAAGTTATCGTTATAAACTATGCTGATGTCAGCCAAAATAATTGATTATTAAATGATTTTTCCCTTTGAAATACAAAATGACCTTTACACTCTTCTTAAAATTTTACCCTTTAAAACACAAAATGGCCTTTGCGCCCTTTTTAAAAAATTCAATTCTGCCACTACCCTCATCCCCCCACCCCCATCCCCACTAAAAGTGATAAAACAGGGGAAATGGTAGTTTTAAGAAGAAGGGGCAAAGGTAATTTTGTATTTTAAGGGGTAAAAATATCTAATAGTCAGTTATTTTGGTTAAGTTATAATGATGACTTAACAGAGGGGGGTGTCTCTGCGACTAAGTTCAAAACTCAGGGGGTGTCACTGCCATTTTAGAAAACATAGGGGGACTTTTCTACATTTATTAGATAACTGAAGTGGTCTTAGTGCAATTTACCCTTTGTCGACACAAAATTTCGTGTATTTTATTCAACACAAAATCTGTTGACAAATTACAAGATAATAATTTATTGATAAAAAGAAAGGGATTTGACTCTCTAGATGGTACTTGATCACATGAGCGTCCTCTAGATTAACGAGTGCTTTGATGAAGACGAGGGCCAGGTGGCATGATTCTCGAACTTCGGGATGGGTGTAGGTGTCCTTCACTCCGTGCTTTGCGCGTAATCGGTTGTGAAGATTTTCTCCTTAAGAAAAGCCTTTGTGATGAGGTATTCCTTCTTTGTAGAGATGACTGTGAGAGATTAACTCTTTGCAATGAGTTCTTCTCCAAGGCTTTAAGACTTCAGCAGTCTTTCTCCTTGGCTTATGGGGTTTCAAGGATGCAGGTCTTCAAGGTGTCAGAGCTGCAGTATCTCTTTTCTTTGGCTTCTTCCTTTTGGGCAGCAGCACTTCTTCTCTTTTGGCTTATGTCCAGGCTTCAGAGGAGCAACACTTTTTTTTCTTTGACTTCTCCTCTCTTGATTTGCGAGAGAGGACCCCTATTTATAGATGTAGAGAGGGCAGAGTCCTGTGATTTTCAACTACTTATAGATAATTATCACAATTTAGAGATAATTAAAAGTTAAGTAGATAACTCTTTGTGGGACCCATTTGAGAGTAACTTACGTAGCATTCTTCTTTCGTTTTATTTAAGTCAAAAGTTCATATTTATCTTTTAGAACTTCATTCCTAGTGGGGTCCACTTCCTGAGATCATGTCACGAGGCAATTTTAGATCTCCAAGATTTATTTTCCTACACCCTTTAAATAAATAGGTTACTATGAGGGCAACATACTAATTATGCTATTCTGTTAACGACGTTGATCCAAACTCTCTTACACGGAGTGTCATTGCCATTTTAGAAAACACAGGGATCTGTCTGCCATTGTCAGATAACTGAGGGGGTCTAAGTCTAATAGTAATAATAATAAAGAATTTAAAAAACAATCCCATGAATGATCCGAACAGTTGAATAATCCTATACAGGTTTTCACAATTTCAATAATTTTAGATCTCGACCCCTCTCTTAGTGTACAACGGGCTGAGTTGCCTGCATGACACCTGGCCTGATACAATTGAACCGTGCATGGTTTTTACAGCCTGTGGCATGGCATGGCCTTAGCCCCTTTTCTTTTTTCAATTTTTGTAAGTGGCTTTCCATTTTAGGGGTATATGGGGATGCCTGTCAACTGAGAAGCTATCCTCGCCTCCATAGAGAGAGATAATAGGGTCTCTCTAATGTGGGAGGATTACTTGACCAATGCTTTGAAGCATTTGGATGAGTTCTGCATTGGTCAAGCTATGAAGTCGAAGGCAGACTTCGGTGGAGCTAAGGGGCAACGACTGAAGAAGCCAGACAAGAACCATCAAGTCCATATGGGGGATGGCCATCCTACCCTCCATGAGATCCCTGGTCACCTTCTGATCATAGACATTTATGAATGGAGGAAGGGTGGAGGAGAGAAGTGCGTTGAAGCTTCTGACAAAGCTCCTGCAAGTTTGCCTGAAGGACAAGAAGAAGAAGAAGAAGAAGAAGAAGAAGAAGAAGAAGAAGAAGAAGAAGGAAGAGGAGGCCAAGAGGACGATGACAAGGACGAGAATGTCCCCATTGGGGAACTCCTAGTTCACAGGAGAACTCAGAGTGCTAGAGTCCCAACGGTCACTTCTCTTCCGAGGTCGCCCTAGAGACAGATCGGCCTTCTCTCCAGAGCCAATCATCTTTGATCGGGTCCTCTCAGAGGGACCTCTCCTTGCAAGGTCAATGCCAAGCCCCCCAAAGGAGCAGCGCACAAGGGTGAAATCCATTGCTGCCCGTACTTTGAAGGTGCATATAATTTGCTTATGCCCTTTATCCTTCTGTTTTGATTTCTCCTGTCATGTATCTGTTTCTGATTTTGTTTTGTTGATCCTTTGGCAGATGTCAGCTAGAGGGGAAAGGGAGGGACTCAAAGTAAGTGATACTTCAGTCATGACCCCTCCAAGACAGAGTTCCCGAGTGTCAACTGGGACCTTAAAGGAGCGAGCAACACCTAGGACTCCCACTAGCAGAGTCCCTTTTCCTTTGGAGAGGCCCTCTTCTGTTTCTCCTCTTGGCAAGGTTCCTCATCCCTTGGGAGGACCTGTTGGTCGAGTTCCTGTTAGTAGAAGTCTACCTCCTCCTCAAGAAGTTGTAGCAGCTGGCTCTTTAAGGGATCCCCCTCGTTTCTTCGAGGGCACTTCCTCTGGTAAGTAGTTCTCTTGTATAAGCCAAATGTTTGAATGCTTTCCTTCTACTAACTTTAGCATTCTTTCTTGTGCAACTCCTGCAGTGAGAAAGGAAATAAGTGTTGAGGCTAGGGGACCTCAAATTACCCCTCCTACCTTTCCACAGAGGGACCTTGGCAAGGCTCCCATAGGAGGGGTACAAGAGAGGGAGGCCCCTAGGGTGAGCAGGGATGCTCCCCCAACTATGAATTTTGGTAGTGCTACTGCCAGGAGGGAAGAGAGAGGAGGGACTTCAAAGGCTGCCACTGATGAAGTCCTGGCAGTTCCTCCCTTAGTCACCGTCGACCCTCCTATCTGATGTAAGTTTTATTTTCCCTCGAACCTTTCCTTCAAATGTTGTTTTTCTTGTAAAATGTTAGACAATTTCAACATTTTGTTTCTTGCAGGATGATGATGGGATAACCTCCCCTGTTCCTTCGAAGATTAGAGAGGCAACAGGGAGTGTTGAGGAAGTTGCTCCTCCAGTACAGAAGGAAGTCGAGGTTGCTGCCGAAAATAAAGAGGATGAGGTCACTTCCAGACCTCTATCCATTCCCACAGAGACCACAACTGTACATACTGAAGTGGTCCCTCCTGCACCTGTTGTACCAGTCCAAGAACCTATCATCCCTGCTGATGATCTCGTGAGGCCAAGTGCTGAAGAGATGTCTGAATTCACTCCTTTGGAGGAAGCAGAAGCTGGAATGCCGTCTTCTCCACCTGTAGCTCCTACTCTAGCTCAGGTACCTCTAGAATTCCCTGCTACTGAGGCCACAGCTCCAACTCCTGAAGTAACATCTTCTTCTGGTGTGAAGCGGAAGAGAGAATCCTTTTCCATACCAGCCATCCAGAAGAGGAGAGAGTTGTCCCCTGATCCAGTAGAAGATCCTGATGAAATGGACCGGAAATATTGGATGGATCTGATCAGGGCGACTTACGGAGATTTGTTGCCAAAGACAGCCCTACAAAGGCATAAGTTCAGAAGCTTTGGATATAGAGAGTTATGTAGGCTTCTGGAGATAATGAGCCGCAGAAGTCTGCATAACATTACTACTGAAGACTTGGAGGACTGGGGGAAGACTGTGGTCTGTCTGAAACAGATGGACTTCCAGCTGGAATGGCTGGAACAGCCGAAGACCAAAGTGGAGAAGTTCAGCAAGGTGAAAGAACTTGAGACTACTATCTTAGTGGAGATAGAGGAGGTGAATAGACTCTAGGGGGTTTTGAAGGCTTCCAAGCAGATGTGAAGGAAATGGAAGTAGAAATCGTTAGTCTTGAACGTCTAATGAAAAACTCTGCCGAGTTATTTGCAAAATTCAAGCATGCTGAGGACGCAGCTCGTGCTTTATCCAAAGAGCAAGTGAAACTCAAGGAGGCACATACTGCTCTTATGAGGGCAAACATTCCAGTTCCAAGAGCTTCAAGGCTAGGACTGCTCGAAGGAGCCTTCGAGGGTCACTGAGTCTCAACTCATTGGAGAACAGTAATCTTATTTTATTTTTCTTTTTACTGTACTTCTCATGTAAAAAATAAAATTCTTTTGTAAAGACAAATTCATTCATATACTCAATAAAAGTACTTTCTTAACCATTTCACATTTACAGTCTCTTCAATTGCATTTTCTTCCAATGGTATAATCTTATAATATCCTGATGCTTAAGCAGAAGTGACTTCAAAGGGTCCTTTCCACTTAGGAGCAAATTTAGGCTTGATGGCATTACCCCGTGCGTACCATGTTACTCGTAGGACTAGTTCACCAACTTGAAAACTCTAGGGTCTGACCAGTTTTTTATAGGCTTGAGCTATAATTTGATGATAATGCAAATTACTTTTCAAAGATGTTTGCCTTTTATCATCCAAATTATCTAACTCCTGAGCATGTATAGGAGCAAAGTCTCTGAAATCCCAGTTCACTCTGCTTGCATGCAAGATCCTTGCTGAGGCTACCTGTAATTCAACTAGAACGAGGGCTTCCGCTCCAAATACGAGGGAGAAAGGGGTTGCATTTGTAGCTTCGTGTTTGCTCACCATATATGCCCATAGGGCTTGAGGTAGGGACTCAACTTATCATACACCATTTTACTAAGGGTTTTGATCAGAGTCTTGTTGGTAGCTTCAGCTTGAGCATTCCCTTGAGGATAGTAAGGAGTAGACTTGTTATGATGAATTCAGTAATAAGTTGTCATCTCTCTAACTGGCCTATTAAGGAAGGAGGTTCCATTGTCTGTAATGATCCTTCGAGGTGGACCAAACCGAAGGACAAGGTTATCTCTGATAAACTGAGCTATGGAAGCTCCATTACCCCTTCTCAGTGGACCAGCTTCAACCCATTTGGTGAAGTATTCTGTAGCTACCAAGATCCAAGCATGTCCTCTCTTACTCCTAGGATTGATAAGTCTAATCAGATCTAGGCCCTAAGTATGAAATGGCCATGGAGTAATGATTGACTACATTTCCTAAGAAGGTTAACGGGGAATGTTATCTTGGACTTGACACCTCATGCACTTCTTCACAAAGTCAGTTGTGTCTATTTCCATTGTAGTCTAGTAATATCCCAAGTCTTGAAGCTGCTTGTACAATTTCATCTTTCCTTGGTGAGGTCTAGATGTACCACCATGAACTTCTTGAAGGACAATCAAGATTTCCGGAGTGCTAAGGCAACGCAGATGGGTGTCATTGAAGCTCCTTCGATAAAGTTCTCTTTGTTTCATATAAAATCTGATGACCTTCCGTTTGAGCTGAATAGCCTCAAACCGATTTTGAGGTAGAACCCCATCTGGAAGATATCTGATATACGGTTCCCTCCATTCAATGTGTTCATGAACAGGGAATGCTTTTGCAACATCAGGCGGCTCTTGACATTTTGCACATGAGAGTTGTAGTTTGGCCGCTTCAAGTGCCATTGAAGGCCAATATATACCTGGCCTTTGAAGCTATCTGTACAAAGGAATATAGTCTAGAAGTCCACATGTGTCTTGGTGCATGGCTTGCAATCTTTCCATCGCTTCCTTCGGTCTAAGACATCTGAACAAAGCTCCACTGATCCTCTTATAATAAAGAACTTTACCTTGTTTGGCGAAGTTCATTAATATTTTGAGAGGGGTAGTGGGAGTATGATAAAGGAAATTGCCTAAGTCGTAGGCAATCTGATACCTCCAGTCTATCTCTGGGATGTGCTCATATTCTTGTGGAAGTTGAGTGAAGGGAGTAGAACTTCAAATGACCTCCAAAGTAGCTGTGTCAAGCTTCATGTGAAGTCTACTTCCTAAATTGGCCAAAGCATCAGCATGGTTGTTCTTGCTTTTCATTGTATAAGTTAAAGAATAGCTTGTAAATCTCTAGAGGAGAGCTTGTATAGCTGTCCAGTAAAGAACTAAGTCGAGTTCCTTGACCGCGAATTTTTCTTTTATCTGAGAAACAGCCAGAAATGAATCAACATATATTTGGATGCTTTGTACATTCATCTGATGTGCCAATGTAAGACCAATCAACAAGGCTTCATATTCTGCTCTGTTGTTGGTGCAAGGGAAATCAAGCTTGAAGGAAAAGGAAAATTGTTGACCAGTTGAAGAAACTAGTTCAATTTCTGCTCCACCGCCTTGCAAATTAGATGACCCATCAAATTTCATCTGCTATTCTTCCTTAGAAGATACATATACCTCATTTATAATGTCATATTCTTCTTTATGGGTGGAGAAGGCCACCAAGAGGTTAGCAACAGCTTGTCCTTTGATAGCTTTAGGAGTTTCACATACGATTTCAAACTAAGCTAGTTGGAGTAGCCATTTGATATGTCTTCGAAAGAGAATGGGCTGAGATAAAAGACACTTAACAGTATCACTTCGAGGGACTAGGTGAATGGAATGTGAATGTAAATAATGCTTCAGCTTATTCACCATATGCACTAGTGCTAGACAAGACTTGTCTACCCTGAGAGGTTTCCCTCAAATGGGAGCCATCATGGTGTGAGGATGAGCAAGCACTTGCTTAATTGCTTCAAAGGCTTGCCAATGCTCCTCATTTCATGCGAAAGGAGCATTCTTGTTCAATAAAGGCATAAGTAGGATGAGGTATGCTGAAAGTTCAAGAATGAACCTCCGGATGTAGGAGGCTCGCCCAAGAAATGATTTTAGCTCCTTCTGAGTTCGAGGGGAAGCTAATTCAATTCCATCCATAGCCTTCATAGGGTCAAGATTAATACCACGCCTATGGACTATATACCCAAGGAACTTGCCAGATGAAACCCCGAAGGCACACTTCGCAGGGTTGATCTTGAGTTTATACATCCGACACCTTTGGAATACCTTTTCCAGTATAACAAGATGGTCTTCCCGCTTTGCTGATTTAATAATCAAATCATCAACATAATCCTCAACTTCTCCATGAAGCATGTCATGAAAAATAGCAGTCATGGCCCTTTGGTAAGTAGCACCAGTATTTTTGAGACCAAAAGGCATGACTGTATAGTAGAAGTTGGCCAAAAGGGTTCTGAAAGCAGTTTTTTAAGCATCCCTCGGGTCCATATGGTTTTGGTTATAACTTGCAAAACCATCCCTCTCAAAGTTTTCGAAGGTCGTCGGTCTTTAGAAGAGGATGGTACTTAAGGATCAGTGGGTTCAAGTGTGGCCCACAAAGGCAAGAGAGTTCCTTGTGACTTGGCTACACGGCATTCCCCCTTCGGGATGAATCCGTTATAGTGTTCTGCTTCTGCAAAGTGAGTTTCTAACTCATCAAAGGGAAAGGGCTATACTACAACTCGGACAACCTTGCCATTCCAAATACCCTTTAAACATTAATGGTATAAAGAGGGGACTGCATTCGCTCGGTGTATCCATGGTCTTCCCAACAACACATGGAATGCTGCTCTGTTATCAATGACAACACATAAAGCAGAAAAAATGAAGGGTCCTACCCGGATGTTGAGTGTAACATACCTCAAAGTCTGTTGCCACTGGGTATTGAATCCCAAAATTTGGATTTAATTGGGGACAATGCATTCCTTCGAGACTCCAATTGCTTCCAAAACTTTGAGAGGGATCGGGTTGACAGAAGAACCATTGTCAACAAGCACCCTTCGAACATCTACATCCTGCAAAGTGGCATTAAAGTATAGTGGCTTGTTATGGTCCTCTGAAGAAGCCATCATATCTTCCTCCATGAAGGTGATAGCAGTCTTGCTGAGTCGAAGGGGTAATGCACAGAGGTTTCCTAACTATAACACTTGTAGTGGTGCTTCCCAATAATTGCTAGCAATGCTCGAGTTGCCCCATTCCTCATCTCCGGACTGAACTGCATATCTTCAAAGAACATCTGAAATCTAGTGGTGGTACGCACAACTTCACTTGACTTAGGGTCCAACTCACATCTGGCATGCATGGAAAGCATACTTCTGGCTCATTTCCTTTCCCTTGATGTTGAGGAAGGGGATCATTATGTACTTTCGCTTCTGGAATATCGGTGGCTCTGACAGCCAACCTAACATGAAATAGCTTCCTCAAGGCCCAACAATCAAAAGTAGCATGCTGAGTATTGCGGTGGAACTTGCAATACCGCGGGGACTTCTTGTTTGCCTCCGAGGGCTCTCGTTCAACAGGTGGTAGCGAGACACAATCATCATTGATCCATTCCTGCAATAAGGCATCAAATTGAGCAGGAGAACAGGTTACCTCGGGAGGTGGTGCCCGCTTCTCTCTACTGTTGATGTTGTTGTTACTGTTACAAGGCCTGTCTTTCTTCTTTGGAATGGGCTCTTCCTCCTTCTCCGTAGTGACAACGAGAGTGCATTTCCTCTCTCCTTTCTTCTCAGGAGCAGGAATGGAAGCATTCGTTCTCTTGGTGGATTCATAGACCTTGGGGAAGCTTTTGATGTCTTGATTCTCCAAGTGCACCCGATAAAGACGGAGCATGCCATTAATGCAGATCCTGACAAACTTCTCCTCAATAGTTATCTCAGTGCAAGTGATCACAAGATCTCTGAAATGCTTGACATAATCCACTAGATCTTCATCTGGCCTTTGTCTTTCAAGGCTAAGGTCGATGATAGTGACCTTATCCTCCATGATGAAGAACTTGTGATGAAATAGAGCAACCATGTCTTCCCAAGTATGAACTGAGCCAGGTTCCAACCTAATGTACCACGTGTATGCCCACTCAGAGAGTGACTTTGAAAACTCACGTAGATGGAGCTCCTTGTCACCAGCATAAGCCCCCAGAGCTTCAATGAAGTGACTCACATGCTCCTTAACGTTCCCATTTTGCCTTGAAAACTGAGGAAAGACAGGAGCCTCGTAGTCCTTAGGATATGGCTTGTTGAGGTGTGCCTTTTGGTACGGAGGACAAAAATACTTGCAATCCAGTCTGTGTCCTTTGGCTGGGATTTCTAAAGAAGAGCTTGCACATCAGCAATGGTAACAAAGTTTTGGGAGCATATAAAGGCATGGATGTATATGAAGGAGGGTTTGCTGTAGGAGAAGTTTTTGGGATGGGATTTGGTGGAGGATTAAAACCAGACTTGTCAGAGAGAACATCCAACTGAGCCTATAGGATCTGGATAGCTGCCTTGAGAGACCTAGCCGTCATACTAGGATCTTCAGAGGGAACAGGTTCCTGAGGAGGATTCTGTTGTGGGATTTCTTCCACAAAAGGAGCAATATTTGAAGTGGACGGATCCATGAACCAGAAAGGTAAAGACAACAACAGACAGATATAATTTGAAATGAACGACTACAAGCTCCCCAGTGAAGTCACTAAATGGTGATGCGGGTTTTGTAATGGACAAATATATTAAAAATGTCTTTGACAGATAATAAAGATAAACCAATACAACCACCCTTCCAACGAAATAAGTACAGAGAGTCTGTCTCAAGATAGCCTAAACCGTCGCGCAGCCATTCCATCCAGAGCGTTCCTTCTCAAATATGACCTGTGAATAAGACAAAGAGAAGAAACAAGAGGAAGGGATATTGAAATAATTGATAAGTCAGTTAGAATGCATATCTCAGAGCAAGAAAACCTCAAAGTTCGAGTGACTCGAAGTCTATATGTAACGACCCGAACCCGATAAACTAATTTAGTCAAAAGGGAACCAGGGATGTGACCTTCACTTCCCCGAAAGGAGAGTGGTGGTCTTTAGAAACATTT
>JAUPMG010135358.1:0-11385 GCA_031762675.1 Pachysandra terminalis
CCACCACATTCCATGCACAGACGTGTCATTTATCGGTAAAAGCTGAACCAAATGGAACCCCGATTCTACTGCCCAATCAACAATTAACTTCAAATCAAGAAACTCTCCAACTCCAAGATCATCTTTTGATCTAATGGAGAACATAGGTATCGCAACACCAGCACCCCGCCATGGCATCTCCTAATAACATCGAAGAAAATGGATTACAGAAGTCTTTCCACAGAATAAGTTTTAACAAGACCAATCAAGTTGACAATCTGTAACATACTCGAAAGTTGCCATCAGATAGAGAAATGTATCTCGGTGGGCTTTTAGATGTTGATTCAACAGAGAGCTCCCGATTCGGACCAACTTCCAAAGAAACATTTTCTGCCTTTCCATACTGGCAGTACTTGTATGTGGAACTATTGTTAAGAAAAGACTAGGAAAGAGAGAGACATATATAAAATATGAGTGAGAAGGAATGTTGAAAGCATCATGTCCTGTATCAGTGTAAAAAAAAATAACATAAAAGGATATTTTATTGGGAAGTCATCCTTTCTCATCATGCAATCTGATAACCAGGATGAATCACCGGCATACTTAAGTTTGAGCCCATTGTGAACCTTCCAGTGCCCCAACTGGATACAGCTACCAATCACAAAAACCTGAAAAAGTATGCAAAAGCAAGAGTCCAATTTAAATATCTAAATTACGCCAAAAATCCACAAACCACAGGAATACTGCTCTCGGATAACTACTTATTTTGCAAATAAACAAATAAAGATGATTTGATGAAGATTAGCTTACTGATGCATCCTCTTGTATCCTGGGGCAACTAATTCTGAAATGAACAAGGACTGAATCTGTTTGTAGCAATGAAAGTTGTAAACAGCACATAAGTGAACAAATAACTGAGATTATCACGTCAAAGAAATAAACCCGAACCATGCAGCAATACCTTCCTGGTCCAACTTATTCTGAAAGACTGCTAGGGGTTTTTTGATATCTGAACTCCAACTTCCACTAAAGATGACGTTTTTAAATGCACTTCTATAGAAGAGATCTTCGGAAGCAGTCTGAACTCAAACAATAAAGAGAGTTTTTTAGGCGAGGTTTAAGTTTAAAATTCCAACAATTATATAAGAACTTGTGACCCACAAATAAAACCACCAACAGAGGAAGTATACGGAAGCACACTTTTGGAATAAAAGTTACTAAAATCAAGGGATTTTTAGCATAAGTTCTGATAAGATAGAGAAGACCAAATAAATATAAAAAGAATATATAATCAAACACTTAGTTGCTATCACTTGAACGAACACATTAATATGTTAGCATTCCTGGGTTAAATTATCTGATCGTCACTGGGGCTACACAAATCTGGTGGAGAGCTTCTCACTCTGGTCACCCGTAGAACCATAGTGGAATAAAGTCTCAATTCGAGATCCAATAACTCAGAATTTTGAAAAAATGATTGAACCAACTTAACCTCCACAAGTACTACAGGCAGTTACAGTCCCTGCTTTCATCCTCTCCACGTTATGAAGAAATATTAAGCATGTCTCTTTCCTCTACTTTAGTAAAGCATAGTCAAACTTTTCTTAGGATAGAGAAACTCTGCAATATGAAGATCCTGATAGCCAATCAGACAGCAACGGAAGTCGATAGATGTAAAATAAGATTTCAACATGACTGCAGAATGCAACTCATAAATAAATATAAAACTGTGGGTGTCAAAGAGGATCTAAACAATCTATGGTAAATGAACTCTCTAAGAGCTTTACAGAATCAATACCCTAAGGAAACAAAAAATAGAGTGAATATGAATAGAACACCACTCGCACTCTTATCGAGTTAGTCAATTGCCTTCAGGGTTGAACATAATTAAAGATTCACTAATATCCACTCATCCCACAACTAATAGAAATTTTCCATCAAGGGAGCCTTCTAACTGTGACCTTTCCCACCACACGAAATTATTCCAAATAATGATGAGTTTTCTTTTTTGTTTGATAATGTTATACTGGCATCGTCGTACTGCATAGTCTAGCTTGGTCGGCTAGCAGGTATGGCCAATTACCCCGTTTCATGGTGGGGCTTTGTTTAACTTTTTTGACTTCGGTATTATGATGGCAAGTGGCAAGAGAGAAGAGAGAAGTAGGTAGAAGGGAAAGCTCAATGAAAACAATGAACCTACCTCCACCGCTACCCCCTCCTCCATTTCCACCTCCACCACATCCACCACCACCACCCTCATCCTTATCCACCGCCACCTCTTCATCCATTTCCAATGCCACCCCCATTGACCTTTTCGTCCGTTTCTGTTCGTGATATCCTACATTCTGCATATTCCTCTTTTCAGTCCGTTCCAAATACTTCTTATTCTTCATTTCAATCTAAACCTTTGGAAATACCTTCTTTCGCTGATGTGGTAAAGGTGGATTGCTTTGGTGATTTATCGAGAATTGTTCGCGTGACCCAGAATTTTTGAAAGCATTCAAAATCGCTTCAGATTGAAGCCAAGATGTTCTCAGTAGATATGTTGAAGGATTCTCAGAAATTGCGTCTTTCTGAACATAGCAAAGGTATAAAGAGTTCGATGATCATTGAGGATCATGAAGCGATCTGGATTTCTTCTTGTTGCTCGGAAGCCATTAATGTGTCTAGTTTGAAAGTCTGGAAGAAGATGTTTAATTGCAGAATTTTTATTATGAGTAATAATAATAATTCAGCAGGACGTTTCTAAGAGTTGAATAGTGGACGGAAGTAGATCACGTAAGATTTCCGTCCCTTTGGGAAGAGCGGGCATTGGCTGGAAAAATTTTGGTGATTTGATTTCAAAGAAGAAAGCTAGTGTACTTTGCTCTGAGAAGATGGATGTTGATCAAGATTTTAAATTTCGATATCACTAGACATTTCGCCAGATTTTTTCTGGCGAAATTTCACCGACCTGGCAGAAAATTTCAGCAGGTTGGAGAATTTTTTTTGCCATATTTCACTAAATTTCACCGAAATTTCAAAAAAAGGGGGAAAGGGGGAAATTCAGCCAATTCTCCCTACATTTCGTTTCGCTGGGGGGCATTTCGGCAAAATTTAAAACCATGATGTTGATAAGTCTGAATGTCGGATCATACACGCTGGAAGATGGATGTTGATAAGTCTGAATGTTGGATCAAACACGCTGGATCCTGTCCGGAGATTAATATTGATTTTAAGGATGTATCCGGCGAGGATAAATGGAAGAGGGCTGTTGTTCTTTCCCCCAGTGGTGGAGACTCTTGGGCTTCTATTGCCTTGGAGATCGGGAATTTCTTTAGCTTGCAATCCTTGCAGGAGATCGTTCCATTCTCGGATGATCAGGGTATTCATTTTGTCCACAATATCGCTGCAGCTGATCTCTTCTAAGCAAGACATTATTTCAAGATGGGAGGAAATTCAACTTTTGAGACCCACGGATGAATGCAGTAACGGTTGTTGGATTTTTGTTTATGGTTTGTCTCTGAAATTGTGGACTGATGAAATTTTTCAGATTATTGGAGATGTGTGTGTGTGTGTGTGTGTGTGTGTGTCGGGTTGATGAGATTACTGCTCAAAGAAATTGGATGAAATATGCGAAAAAATTTGTTAAATATTGTAACATCCTTCGTACTCCTCACTCTATTCCGTTGGCTTCAAAGGATTCTCGATTTTCTGTTCAGATTGTGCTTTCTTGTTCAGAAAAGGTGATGTGGCCCTAGGCGATTGATAAATTCCAGAGATTGGAGCTGTAGGTTAAAGACGATGAGGTGGCGAAAGGGGTCAAAGATGGCAGCAAAGTATTGGACAATAATAGGGGAAGGAAATCGATTTTGGAGAAAGGAAATCAATTGTTGGGGGTTACGAATTCTGTTTGGAATGTTCCTAAGGATAACTCCTTTCCGTTTCAAGATCTAATTCAAATTTTCATGGTGAACAGGTGATGAGTTTTCTTGGGGTCGATCCAAGGAGAGATTTGATTTTCATAAGTTTGGCTATGAAGGGGTCGTTGGAGGAAGGGAACGGTCTAGATCTTTGCATCGTTTTGACCATATTAGACCGGTCTTTAAGGGGGGTAATGTGTGTGAAGTGGAGAGAAAGATTATTACGCTGTTAAAGGGATTTAGATTGGTTCGGGATAAGACAGTTTGGAATCAAAATTAGCCTTTTCCAGGTCCTTTGGGCAGGGGGTTGGACCTAAGGCCATGGGGATTCGTTCTATCCGCGATCCACGACTTGTGGATGTAGGTAGGGTCCTGCCAAATATTAATGTGGCAAGTAAACAGCGTTTGGGTAAAAGTCCCATTGGGGATGAAGGGCTTTTAAGTGATAACAGATCAGATAAGGTTGTGGACCGGGATGCTTTAGTTGGGGCCGAGATCGGTCCATCTAAAGATGGGACAATGGGGCAGGAAGATGGGCCGAAACAAGAGGAATTGAGAGCAATATTGGATTGTTCATTGAAGGCCTTAGAGCCTACTCTTTCTCTAATTCAAAAGAGGTTGGATGATTTGAGTAGCAGTGTAAAGTCCTTACTCGGGCATAAAGATAAAGATGATGTTCAGAACTTTGGCGTTGACGAAGGATGCGTCCGGTGGTCTCGTCGGAGGTTTTGGGTTCAAAGGTTTGTCATACTAATCATATTGTAATTCTTTCTCAACCGGAAGTGATTGTGACTTGTAATGACCGTTTGCGGTCTCAGATGGCAGTTTCTCCTCTAGCAACGTTGATGGTGAAGGGCAGTTGGACTCTGTGGAGCAAGGTGTAGTATTTGATTTGATTAACACAGGGTATTCTAAATCGAAGACGAGAGAGGTGGTAGGTGGATTGGGCATTCAGGTTGAGAGTTTGAACTATGTTCAGCATATATCGGGGGTTGTATCATGTCCAACGCTTTGATCTAAATTATCTAGAAAATATGACTCTCTATCCTTGCGATTTTTGCTCGATTCAGGTATGGTTTGTGGTCATGTTGCGTCTCCTGAAAAGAAATGGAAGATTTCACAGGTTAGCGACATAGCAGTCACCCAAGTTTGGGGTTTCCAAGTTGTTGAATCCTTTCTTTCTGCTACCTAATATATCTTTGAAGTGGTCTTTTCCGCGTCCATTTTCTGATGTGGCTATCTCAGGCTAGCCGAAGAGAGGTTTGTTTTTAAATTCTTGCTTGGGAAATGTTTCCAATCATTCATCTCTTTCCCTCACAAGCTTTATTTCAGGTTTCAAAGAACCTAGCAATATTGCCGAAATTCCATTTCATATTTCTTTGAAAATGGATGTTCCAAATAAGGATGTTGGTTAGATTGAGCTACCTGGTGATTTACTGGGCTTGGAAGGGGAGAGAGTGGAGTCGGGTTTTGGTGGAGAGATGATGTAGTTGGTAGATTGTGGTGGTTTTCATCGGGTGGAGAAGGTGGATTCAACCAATTCCTTTTCAGAAGATTGAGTGGATGTGGAAGACAGCCAATCTTTTTAGATTGGAAGCTTCCAATAAGAATGGTGTTAGAGTCAGCATATCTGAAGCGGTGGGTAGGATCAGGAATGGTCGAGAGGGCTTGTCTAAAGGTGCCTTACCTATGGTGAGGAAGCTATGGAATTTAGAATGGAACCTCTAATATCAAAGGAGATCTTCTAAATTCAGTGTAGGAGGGAGTTTGTCTCAGGTGGTTTAATGAGGATTATTAGTTGGAATATTAGAGGTTTGAGGGGATAATAAGAAAAGAGCAGTCAAAGAAATTTGTAGGATGTTTAAGCCTTGGATTGTGGTGATTCAAGAGACTAAAAAGGAATCAGTTGGCAGGAGGCTGATGCGTAGTTTATGGGGCTTGTTTACCGACCGTGGGTTCTTCAGGGGGGATTCTTATTATGTGGGATATTGATAAGGTAGAGGGTGGCGAGGTGGTAGTTGGTACTTTTTGTATTTCGGTGTTGTTCAAAAATCTGGTTAATGGGTTCCATTGGAAACTTTCGGGTGTCTATGGTCCCAATGCTTATAGAGATAGAGAGGCTTTTTAGGTGGAGATTCGTGATAATACCATAAATCATATCATTCCTTGGTGTTTGATTGGGGATTTTAATGTGGTTAGATCTATGGAGGAACGTAATAAAGAGACTAGGATGACTAGAAGTATAAGGAGATTCTCTTCTCTTATTCAAGATCTTGCTTTGGTGGATTATCCTCTTCTAGGTGGTTGGCTTACTTGGTCTAATCTGCAAGAGAATGCCCTTTGTTGTAGGTTGGATAGATGTTTAGGCTCGGTTGAATGGATGCCCATTTCCCTCATTTAACACACAGAATTCTTCCTAGAGTGGTTTCTGATCATTGGCCTTTATTGCTTTTTGTTGATTTGGTTCAGCATGGTCCATCTCCTTTCCGGTTTGAGAATATGAGGCTTACCCATAGCCATTTCAGAGATGAGGTGAAAGGTTGGTGGGAGGAGAGGGATAGGGATGAGTCTAGTTTTGCTGGGTTTTCGTTTATGAGATCTCTTAAGTTTTGGGGAAGTATGATTAAATGTTGGAATCGTGAGTGTTTTGAGGATATTTCTATAAGTAATAAAGGTGTGTTTGATGATATTGAAGAGCTGGATTTATGGGAACAGCAGTGGGGGATGTCTACGGGGGAGAGGAATAGGAGGAATTCTAATAAGCTAGAGTTGGATAATATTCTTAGACAGGAGGAGATCAGTTGGAGATGGAAGTCGAGAGCTACTTAGATTAGAGAAGGGGTGGGAACACTAGTTTCTTTCATAAATTGGCTAATGGCAGGTCGAAAAGTAATGTCATTACTAATCTTTTGGTGGGTGAGGTAAGGATTGAGGATGTGGATGATATTACGGGAGCTATGGAGGATTTTTATGGAAAGTTATATGCTTCAGAGCAGGAGCTGGTCTTTAGTCTTAGGAATATCCCTGGGGTTGTTTTATCACCTTCTCAGGATGAGTGGTCGGAGAGACCTTTTGAGATAGATGAGGTTAGAAAGGCAACAATGGATGTGGAAAGAGATAAAGCGTTAGGGCCAGATGGGTTTACTATGACTTTTTTCAAGAATGTTAAGAGGTGATCAAAGAGGATCTCATGGGGTATTTCATGACTTTTATCAAAATGGGGTGGTTAATAAGATCACTAATTAAACATTTCTTATGCTGATTGCTAAAAAACCAGGGGCTAATGAGCTTAAGGATTTCAGACCCATCAGTCTGATTACTAGTCTTTATAAAATTATAGCAAAGGTCCTGATAGAGAGGCTTAAAAGGATGATTGGGAACTTAGTTTCTCTAAATCAATCGGCTTTTATGAGACAGATCTTGGATAGTGTCTTGGTGGCAAATGAGGTGGTGGAGTAAAGCAAGAGAAGTGGTGCTCCACGGTTTATGTGCAAGTTGGATTGGGAAAAGGCTTATGATAGGGTTGAATGGGGTTTCATTGATTTTGTGTTAAAGTGGAGGCGGTTTGGTTTTAGGAGGAAGTGGATTAGTGGATGTCTTTCGAATGTTTCCTTTTCTTTTCTGTTCAATGGGAGCGTCCATAGTCATTTTGAGTCCCCTAGAGGCATTAGACAAGGGATCCTCTTTCCCCATTTCTTTTTTACTTTAGTGAGGGATGTTTTTAGTAGGTTTTTGTCGTTGGCGGAGAGTATGGGCCTTATCAATGGCTTTTCCGTAGGGAGGAATAGAGTGCCTGCCTCTCATCTGCAATATGTTGATGATACTATTTTGTTTTTTAAGGCTGTAGAGGAGCAGGCATATTCGATCAAGCTATATTGAGATGATTTCTGGTCTTAAGGTTATTGTGGAGAAATCTACCATTTTTGGGTTTCATGTGGAGCGGGGTCGGTTGCAGCAGTTTGCTGAATTTTTGGGTTATCATGTTATTTATTTATCAATTAGATATCTTGGTCTTCCTTTCGGGGATAGTGCCAGATTCTTTTCCTTTCGATCTCCTGTTATTGAGAGAGTTGATAAACGGCTGGCCACTTGGAAAAGGAATTAGTAATCCTTAGGTGGAAGAGCTACTTTGATTAAATCTGTGTTAGCTAGCCTTCCTATTTATTTTTTGTCTCTCTTTCGAGCACTGGTTAAAGTTGTTAAGGCTCTCAGACCAACTGAGATGGATGAGTTATCGAGTCTCATTGATGTTCTTAAGTTCTGTTTCATTGATTCTGAATGTTCGGACTACCGGGTTTGGCCTTTGGAGTCCAGCGGTGTTTTTTCCACCAAGTCCTTTCTTTTGTTTCCTTGATAAGGATGATAATCTGGTTCCTCCTTTTTGTGCTTCCAAATTGTGGAAGGAAAAAGTTCCTCCTAGGGTGAGACCTTTTGTTTGGACTACTATCTAATATCGTATTAATACCTATGATATGCTTCAAAAGAGGAAAGGCAATATGGCCATTTCTCCACATATCTGTTTCATATGCAGGAATCAAGGGGAGACAGTGGATCATATTTCTCTTCATTGTTCACTAGCAAAAGGGATTTGAATGCATTTTCTGCAATTGATGGGGGTGGATTGGGTGGTACCGTAGAGTATTGTACATTTGTTTAATCAGTGGCGGTTTTGTAGCTTGGGTAAAAGAGGCAAGGTTCTTTGTGAGTCGATGTTCTTTTGGTTCTATGGGTTATTTGGTGTGAGCGGAATAGGCGCTTCTTTGAGGAGGATCAGGGATCCTTTCCTTGGTTAATTGATTCAGTTGTGGGTATGGTGGCGGGCTGGATGTCTGTTAGGCAGGAATTTCAAGGCATATCTATGGATTCTATTGTCAGATGTTGATATGAGTTGATTTATTCTTCGGCCTCTTGCTCAACAAAGAAGATGGGTTGGGAGGTGCCTTCTAAGGGTGTAGTAAACTTAATTTCAACGATTCATCTTTGGGTAATCTGGGAAGATCTGGGATTGGAGGGGTTCTCAGGAATTCTGATGGTGTTTCGTTACACGTTTTCTCTGGTCCAATTGGCATTGCAGATTCTATTACAGCGGAGCTGAGAGCCTTGATTGCAGGTTTGGTTGAAGCAAGGAAACTGGATTTTGAGTCTATACAAGTTGAAGGTGACTCTTTGTTGGTTATCTTATGGATGACGGATGATGATAGATATCCTTGGAAGTATGCTCATTGGATTAGGCATGTTCATTACCTTTCTACTAGGCAATGTATATCTTTTAATCATGTTTTGAGTTCAGCAAATGATGTTGCAGATGCTTGGGCCAGTAGAGGTGTGGAGAGAGTGGATTTTGGGGCTGGTTTGCCTAGGGGGAGGAGATTATGATGACAGATGGATAGGATTTTGTTTCGGTTTTCCTTTTCCTCTCCTTTTGTAATTATTCTTTGCTGTTTTTCTTTGTTTCTGGATCATATATCATGATTCTTTGCTTTTAATGTAACCTTTTTTGATGATTAATGAAACTGCAGTTAATGATAAAAAAAATAAAAATTAAAAAAAATTAAAAAAAAAAACCATTTTTGACTTCAGCATTTGACTTTTTGGCATTTTGAACTGTGGTGACTCGTATTTTTAGTATCTTGACCTCCAACATTTGTCGAGTTTCCACACTTATGGCTCCAGCCTTTGGTGTTTTGAGCATTTTGACTTCAGCATTTCATATCAATAGGGCTTGCAAACTTTGGCAATTATGTTTGAAGTATTTGTGTATGATGAGATTGACCCTAATTAGTTATGATTTGGCATGACTCATTAGATTTATAATTTATTATGGATTAATTATGAGACTCGTGTATTTGACAAAGATATCTCCTTCCCGCGAGTGAGCCTATTTAAGGGGTTTTCAGGGTCCTTAAGGTGTGGAAGCCACGGCATGCAAATCGCTAACGGTCAAATTGGATTCTGGCATGTTAATGCAGGCCCCAAGTATGTCAAACAGGTCCATGGGTCAACCCGCATCCTGAGAAAATGCCACCTTCTCAGAATAGATAATTGATACTTGAGATGAGGACAAGTTTTGTTTTTAAGATGATAACCATTATTGTCATCCTCTAAGTGGCTTCTTTGTCTATAAATAGCCTAATGGCACACATTTGCAGAGATCTTTGGCTCATTAGAGAATTGAGACTTCGATTTAGAATTTTTGATATTTGAGAATATTTTTTCTGCAAAGAATCCTTCTGGTAGAGAGTGAAAGAAGAGATCAGAGATTAATAGTAAGAGACGAGATCCGATATTGAGACTTGATTCCTTAGGAAAATCTAATCATTGATGGTACCCATTACAGTTTCTTCATTTCCCATTCTCAATCCCAAGCCATTGCTTACCCACCATGCCTTATTGACCCACCTCCTTATTCAGATTGAAGCAATAGTGGGAAATGGCTAATGACTGTGGTTAGGCCTGCCTTGGATCTATCTTCCTTTCTACTCAGATCCGAGATCAGTAGCCACATCAGTAGAGTTCGTCCATGTGGACTGCGATTAGAAAACTCACCTACAGTAAGTAAAGGAGCACCTACAGGCTACAAGCAACTAACGATAATTCTTCATCAAGGCAACAGAATTGAACTGACTAAAACTAGTTAGGAGATCCTTGGTTTACAAACCTTGCAACAACTATCTGTGCCACTGATGGTTTAAAGTCATGGTCTCAGTGCAGGTTTCGGACCTTGCAAAAACTGATACTTATCTAGTATTGGTACAGACCAATTGATACTGCAAAGACTTAAGAGGCACATAATGAAATATCATGAAATAAACAAGGCTCTTAATCTATCTTTTCCAAAGCCAAAATATTTTTTACCAATACATTTATGTTTCATCCAAACTTGAAACCATGATACCACTTAATTCCCCTCAAAATAGAATAGCATGCACTAAGAAATCAAGTGGCCAAAATATATATACAACACTCTTCATAGGCACAGCCACAAAGCCAAATCCCCCTTTCACAAGACATGTAAGAACCGCCACTACTACTACAAGGCTATAACCCAGTCAAAATTAAATTGGTGCTGCAAGAAATACTATGAAACTTAATTTTTGCCAAGTTTACACAATTTCAGTGACTGTTGTCAGTGGTACTCTCTGGCTATTGTAGATTATGCAAATCCTTCTGGGGATTTTTTGGATCCTCCTGCAACTTTCTATTATCGTGAAAGAAATGATCAGCTGCAGAAATGGAATAAGTACGATCTTTGTGATTTACTGGTTGGGAAATGTCATAGATTGACATAGTTGGAAAGGTGAAATCTTATAAGAGGGCATTTGGTGGGCATTCCGGATTCTGGATTCTGATTATAATCTCGGGTTATGAAAATCCAGATTCTTATTGTCGATTTTCAAAATCCAAAATCATGTTTGGAGATATTGGACTCTAAAATTTGATTCTGCCAACTAGAATCCAAATCTCATTTGGTTGACCTAGATTATAGGGATATATTTTATACTTT
>JAUPMG010135369.1:0-25039 GCA_031762675.1 Pachysandra terminalis
TGATCGAGTCGCTTTATATGTATAGAACTTACATTGTTTAGGGAAAACCCTTTTGCAATTAGCAGATATTACCTTCCACTCAGAAGGAAAATAATTGAGTTGCTAGGGTTAATTTTGCTTCAATGTGTTCCAGTTCCATCGACTATTCATACGTCTGTCTATAAATGTAAGTACATTGTTACTGACTTGTATAGTTTACTATAATTGGATTTGCTGATAATTTAAAAATATTGAAGGGGGAACGGTGCGAGTGGAGCTGCCTTTGAGTGAAGGCCATGATGCCTGAAACTTGTTGAGTTTGTGGTTCAAGTTGGACAGTGATGATAAGAGACGAATTAGCGGAGACTCTGCCCCATTGTTATGAGATTTGTGCGTAGATGCATTGGTCTGTGAGGCATACCCATCTCGGTTGAAGCCTGTATTTTTCACGAGATGGGATAAGAACAACTGTTAGTATGCTGTGAGTTGCAGAACATTTTGTGCCTTGGTGAGGATAGTAGGCTTTTTATTTTTCTTGAGATGAGATAAGGAATAAATTTAAGCCCATTTTAAGATTTTGATAGTTGTGAGTCCATGGTGGCTTTTCATATGAATTATTCTTGTTGCACAACATTATCAAAATAGGCTTCTTATTTTTCTGAGATGAGATAAGGAATAAATTTAAGCCCATTTTAAGATATTGATAGTTGTGAGTCCATGGTTGCTTTTCATACGAATTATTCTTGTTGCAACAATATTATCAAAATCCTTTATGGTTACTTCTAAATTTCGAAGACTTGCACTGATTGAGTGCATGGGTTAAGAATCAGGGTTTGTCTCGTTCTCAACTAGTATGTGCTATGCAGGTACCTAGTAGTTACTTACACATAATTAAGTTTTGAAGATATTTTCTTATTGACAATAGTGAACTAATTATTAAATAAAAACACATAGAAATGGATGTCATTGAAAAGATTTTGATGAGAGCTATCTAGTAGATCTTTTTAGTGCAAATCGATAAATGGGCTGAAAGATATTGACTTCTAAAAGTATTTATATTAACCCCCGCCACCCCCACATGAAAACAATTTGAACTAAAAGGGTATTTGAGGAAATAAAAGATGGGTCAGGCTTCAGTCTACACCAAGACGGTGCCTTCTCTTTAAATATAGTATATAGAAGAGGCATGTAATCATAAAACTCAGTTATTTATATCTTGATAGAGATATTTCTTTTTCTTCCCTAAATTAATGAAATACCGTCATTAGGCAACTTGTTAAAGATTTGACCGGGTGCGGCAGGATGCTGCTTACTCAGGCACAACACGGTCCTTAAAAATGAACCACCCAGTGGTGTTGTATTCTTTATGAGATATTAATTGAAGATAGAGTAGAAGCACAAGAATCACACTTCGACTTTGACAGGCAACACCGGCAGATTTTGAGACTAATAAAACTGCTTTAATGATATTTTAAGTATGAGTAAATTTCTTATCTCTGTGCCTTACACGAGATTGGACAAATGCAGCGTTCTTCTGGAAATAGACTTTCTTTGCTTGGCTTATATTTCCAAAGTCGATGGCTGTTTCTGTTAGGAATTTCCGTGACTTGTTGTGCTGTTCAGTCAGTATCTCCGTTACTGCCTGGTTCTGGATGCATTTTTATTGATGCCAGCACCCTAATATAGCTGCTTTAATAGCCATCTCTATTAATATTGTCACTTGATATCAGTTTTTGTTGATGTTTACTTTTTGATCAGTTCTTATTGATTTTTATTAGGGGCTGTTTTTTAATATATTTATAAAAAAAAAAGAAAAATTCCTGAGCAAAATTGCATTGTTTGATTGGCTTGTTAACTTACTCATGAATAATGATATGGAAGTAAACTGATATAACCTTGTTCTTTTTGCCAACTTTTTTTTTTTTTTGATCAGTAAAGTGTAGTTATATTATAATTAGTGCCAACTTTTTACATACCATTACTTTTTTACCTTTGGTTGTGCAGACAAATTTGATCAAAGAAAGCATCAGAATGGGATACAATGACATTGGTGATTTTTACTATGCTCATGGTGCACTTGGGGATGCATTTAAGAGTTATATTCGTACTCGTGATTATTGCACTACTTCAAAGCATATAATTCAAATGTGTTTGAATGCTATTCTGGTCAGCATTGAGATGGGTCAGTACACACATGTTGCAAGCTATGTTAATAAAGCAGAACAAACACCAGAGGCCCTGGACCCTGTTACAGTTGCAAAACTTCGTTGTGCTGCTGGTTTGGCTCACTTGGAGGCTAAAAAGTACAAACTTGCTGCTCGCAAGGTTGGTCCATTTATTACTTTTTCTTTCCTTCTTTCTTTTCTATCAATTTTTCGATATTAAGATACCGTGACTTTGTGATGGCTTATTTTCCTACCAAATAGAAGTCAAAACTATATTACTGTCTTTCTTTATTATTTTCTTTTATTTATTTATTTTTAGTAGACTTATTTTGGTTTATGCTTTGACCAGAAAAATAATTTTTTTGCATGGAGCATGCAAGATGCTTCATAGTTTATATGATGCTGCGAGATACTTCTTTGGAGCGTCTAACAATATGTCTGCTAGGTTTGTTTAGCATTTTGTGAACTAAATAGGAAGTTGAAAAAAAAAAGAAGTGTACGGTTAACACTCGGTTTGAACTACTGTATCTTCAGTCATAAATAGTTTCATGAAAATAGTTATAGACAATGTGCTTTGTTTTGGATCCCAGGGAGTTAAAAAGTTTGATAGTAGCAATATGTTTTGTTGTGGAAAAATATTGATGGAACATAAATTATCTGGTCTTCCCTCTAGTTAAGTTTCCTTGGAGATTTTGCTGTGGGCTGGAAAGAATCTGGTAGAGAAGGTGTTAAAAGTTGTCTTCAAATTGCCAAAGAACAAGATATTGAAATTGAATGTTTATGCATAGGATTAGCGTTTCTGAGGTGAGGATGTTGAGATAGATATGTGGGAAGGCTAGGAAAGATACACATGACTCGATTTTGGGAGAGACATCTGACTTCAAAGGAAAAGGAAGTACCTCGCCATCTTCTTACGGATATGTTTTACGTGCAAATTTGAAAGAGTTATTAGAGCATCTGCCTGTCTGGTGCAGCTTTGTTAGAGAGGCGTGGTACACCTGGTTGGGACCTCATGCTCCCAACTCCCAAGTAAGCTTTGGTCTCCGATGGGGCAGTGGAGATACTTTTGTGAAAGAGGGGATTGCTTTACTGAACAGTGGTTTTTGCGACCCTCTGGTCCATATGGTTGGAAGAGGAATAGGAAGGTCTTCTGGGATGAGATGTGTAGTATGCATTCAGTCATTGAGCCTATCATAGTATCAGCTGCCTCATGGGTGTACTCATGTGGAGGTTAGAAGTCTGACATTATCAAAGGTGCTTAGAGGATAGAGACTGAGGGATGACTTCATTTTTACTCAGATCCAAGGACACGTCAGGTAAACTGGAGGCCTCCACAAGCCGGGCGTATCAATCGTAACTTTGATGGGTCTTGTTTGGGAAACCCTGTTTCATCAGGGATTGGGGGGTATTTTGAGATCACGGGAAACATAGTGCATACCTTCTCTAAACAATCAGGGGATGGGAACATGATCAGAGCAGAGATTCAGGCCTTAGTGGTTGGGCTGAAAGTGTTGAAATTACTGGGATTTACACAGTTGGAGGTGGAGGTGGATTCTTTGGTAGTTATCTCGTGGATGACAGATTGTAAGTCGCATTCCTAGTGTTCGTTTGTGAATTTATTAATTTCTCCTTTTCTTTTTGTGCTGCCATCTTCACAGCTTCTTCGTATATTCTCCCTTTTGATTAATAATATCTTCATTACTTATCAAAAAAATAAAATAAAAAATAAGCTAGGAAAGGTAATTAGTGATCATATTTGAGAGTGCTTAGGAGTTGACCTAGTAGGAGATGAGATAAAGAAAAATATGTTAATATGCTTTTTGCTTGTAAAGCGAAGACCTAGGGAGGCGGTTGTTAGAAGGTACAGAGATATACACATTGAAGGATCTAAGAGGGTTAGAGGAAGACCAAGAAAAACTTGGAGGGAGTCAGTTCGAAAGGAATTAGATATTACATAATCTTATCAAAGATTTGGTTTTTGACAGATTGAGGTGGGGGAATAGGATGCATATTGCCGACACCAACGAATTGGGATGAGGCATTTTGTTGTTGTTTGTTTGTATTCTTCAAACCGTGAATTGAACCGAAACTCTTTCTGAGTCACTTAGAATTGAATCCTAGTTTTGAATCGTAAGATCCATAGTATTTGTTTTGATCGGTAAATAAAATTTCTATTATATAAGCCCCAAGGCCAAAAGACTACAAAGTAAGTATTATATAAATGTTACATTTGCATCCCCCCATCGAATAGGAATTAACTATCCCACATCAGCCCCCATATACAATCAAAATCAGTAAAACTAATCCCCCTGAATTATGTGTAATTAGATGACCATAAGAAAAGTAATTGTATAACATGTTCTATCAATTTATAAGTTTCAGTTTCCTGCTCTTTAAAGATCTTCTGGCTTCTTTCCACCCAAACCGTCCACAAGATTGCTGCCGGGCATAAGTTCCATAAAATATTGCTTCTATGCTTGCCTCTCTTCTTCTTCCTCCAACCCCAACTGCTTAATTCTGCCTTTATATGCTCTTACTGCACCCACACTACTTAAATCTGTTCATGAAGCAGATCCAGATCCTCCTAGTAACCTCACAATGTAAGAATAAATGAGAGACGCTTTCCTCTTCTTTTTTACACAAACAACACCTCGAAGCCATAACCCACCCTCTCCTTTTTAGATTAACAAGTAAGAATTCTATTCTGAGTAGCCACCCAAAGGAAGAAGGATACCTTAGATGGTGATCCCGCTTTCCAGATGAGTTTCCAAGGACCCTCCCCCCTTCCCTCTCCCGCCAACAAGTCGTACATAGCTTTAACTGAGAACTCCTCTCCATCATTTCCACTCCACACTTGACAATCCTCTCCCTCTCTCACCTTGATTTTATATACCCTCTCCACCAGATTTGTCACTCCATCAATTTCCCAATAAAAAATATTCCTTCTTAACTTCTAATCCCAATCCCAACCTTCTCCTTGCCTTATAAGATGATCCTTAACCCAGTCATTCAAATTTTCCGCTATTGTTGCAATCCCCGGAAAATCCTGTAGAAGAGATTTGTCACCACTCCAAGGGTCCTTCCAAAACCTAACTCTAGTACCCTCCCCCACCCTAAGGTTGTGTTTGGAACCCTGGATTTTAGAAGAAAAGAAAAAAAAGAAAGAGAAAAGAAAATTAAAGAAAAGAAAGTACATTACTTTCAACTGTTTGGTTGGATAAAGAAAGTTTGAGAGAATGGTGGTGGTGGTGGTGGTGGTAATGGTAGTGTGGTGATAGTGGTGGTGGTAATGGTAGTGTGGTGATAGTGGTGGTAGGGAGGCTTTCTCTCCAACTTCTTTTCTTTTCTCTCAAAATATCTACCACGTTGGAGAGAAAAGTTTTTAGTCACAAAGAGAAAATTTGAGAGAAAATTTTCTTTTCAAATCCATTTCTTTTCTTTCAAAAATGGTCAACCAAACAAAAGAAAGTGCTTTCTTTAGCACTTTCTTTTCTTTTCTTCTGAAATCCAGGGATCCAAGCACAACATAAAGCTCACTCCCTTCTCAAAAGAGTCCAAAACAGAACAAATAGCTTTCCAAACTCCCACACCAAATGCTTCTCTGTTAATTTTTGTGCACCAACCGCCACTCTCTACCCCATACTTAGCCCTTATCACTTCCTGCCATAAAACACCTTCTTCCTTCCCAAATCTCCAAAGCCATTTAGCCAATAGAGCCAAGTTAAACCTAGTAATGTTTCTTAACCCTAATCCTCCCTCTTCTTTCTTCAAGCAAACCACTCCCCACTTCACTAAATGATACTTGTGCTCCTCCCCACAGCCAGCCCATAAAAAGTCTCTTTGAAGCTACTCTAATTTCCTTCCCACCGATGTCGGAATTTTCATCAATGACATAAAATATGCAGACAGATTTACCAAAGAGCTCTTAACTAGTACTAGTCTTCCCCTTTTGATAGGTATCTTGCTTTCCACGATGCCAACTTTCTCTCTGACCATTCCACCGCTTTGTTCCAAACACTCCTATTCTTTTATTTCGCCCCCAAAGGCAGCACCAAATATTCTGTTGTAGTTTTCTTTTCACCCAAAGGTTTGAAGTTTTGTAGAGGATGACAATTGTTTTTATTATGAAGTGCTGATCTCATGAAGCTAATAGATGTTGGTGAGAAGTACCTTCCAAAAATGTGATAATTTTATTTTCCTAAGGTATTTAGGAGAAATTTCTGCAGTTTTTTTTTTTTTTTTTTTGGGGTGGGGGGTGGGGGGGGGGGGGCCGGTTAAGGTAAAACCATCCATAAGAGGATATAACCACATGAAAACACAAGCTTCTTTTTATGTGGCTATGCTATTTTATTTCTTGTTGGAAACATGAGATTTCGACACGCATTTTCTAAACTGCCATTCTGTGTAGTTGATTAAGCTTGAGATTCCCATATATTCTTCTTGAATTTTCAAATTTGGTACAAAATTTTGTCCATTGATAGGATTGGAAGCACTGCCCTACAGTTTTCTGAGATCTTTATTTTACAAGATGACACAGTAGTAGTTAAAAGAAATGGTATTCCTTTGTAGGTTTTACACAACGCCATTTGTTGTCTTATCACTCACATTATAAAAGACAGATGTTATATATATATCATTTATTCTCATAACTAACGGGAATCTGTTGTGTCATTAATCATCAATTCCACAAATGTGTTCCTAGTCATATGTTTCCACTTTGCAACCCTATTCAGATAAGGCTGCAAACTGCACAGTGAGTTGATTTAGCTGTTCATCATAGTGTCTATTTTTTTTTTCCTAGTATATAGACCCTATGAAAGATTGCAACAGATAGTATCCTCAGCGATTCTTGAGTGAAGAGCTGGGTCAATAAGTGAAGCTAAGACCCAGATGGATACTTTTCCAGCTATGCTTTACCCACAAGGAAGATTTTCTAAGAAGATTCGAACAATCTTTAACCAAGAAATCTTTAATAACCTCCAACAAATTTTGCATAACTATCATAAAAGGCTTGCATTCCTTTTCTCAAGCAATCCAGTGATACTTCAGGGCCTCTCCAATTCCCCCTATAAAAAGTACACGCTTATGTTTGTTATTTTGTCCAAGATCCCTTTTCAAACATGTGTTGCTGCAAGTAGATGGATTGCCATGCTGGAATGGACGTGTTTAGGGAGAGCCTATTTACTTTGTTTTATTTCCTCGAGTTCCTTGATAAATACAGTGTTAGTAATATCATATCCTACTTTTTATAACCTCATATCTTCTTCCATTTCTTTACAAGGTTACTTTGGCATAACCCACTATTGATTGTTTTGCCAATCTTGTATGTTGGATCTGCTTCTTTTCATTCTATACTAGTTTGTCATCTGGTACTTTAAAAATATTTAACTGCTTCCTAAATCTAAGATTATTTTGCAAATCTTATATGTTGAATCCAATTTAGTTGTTTAAGTATCTTAGTAAAATTGATTTAGAACCTCTTTCTTAATTTTCAAATCCCTTTTTAAGATTCTTGATACGTTAAGTTGTGATTCTATTCTTTATTTTGTCATATTTACAGGTCAGAAAGTGTGAGTGTGTACTTCGATGCCAAATGGTCGTGCTTTATTTGTCCTTTTGCCCTTGTGCTCTATATTTTTGTAAGTCTAATAGAAAAGTTACTTCCTACCGGGAGGAATCCACCACTTCAGAGAAGATGAGAAGCCTCCTAGCACGCCTTTGGTGACTAGCAGCACATCAATGCCATTTCCGCCCTTTTTTTTTTTCTTGAATTTCACTGAGTTTTCTTATATTCCGATAGATTTTCAGTAAGCATATGGTCTTGTAGTTACTTCTGCTGATTTTTAGACATTGAAGTATGTAAAACACTAACATTATAAGTCATCCTTACAAGTCAGATAACTGAGTGTAGATCCTCTCTCCATCTAGCTCCAACATCAAAATATGAACACTGGCATTAAGTAATCCTACAATCTGCTGCATACAATTCATACAGCCAAGTATAAAGCCTTTATTCATCTGGTTCCAGCTCCTGAAATAAAGCATGTTAAAGGGCATGAGCAGCAGTTAAATTGTCAGCTAAAACTGCTTGACTACCTGAGGAAGATAGAAAGCTGAGAAACAATAGAAAAACTGCGTACATGAAGGTTTTGGAAGTGGACATTCCAGTTGACTTGTAGCCATTTCAACAGCAGAAACAGCTTGACTATCTGAATATATTCTTAATTCAAACTGCCTCGTGAACATTCCGGTTGACTTTTAGCTATTGATTAAGGGATATAGAAATGCATTGTTATTCTGATGGCTCCAAGCCTCCAACGTTGTATCTTGATTTTTCTATTTTAATAACTTGATAAGATATAGAATTTATAAGTAAAGAAGTTTAGAAGAGAGAATTTACTGGGTGTACTTGGTGGAATTTATTCAAAATTTCAAGAAGCTACCTGGCAATCTAATTTGGTCTTTAAGATTCTTTCTTGTTGCTTTTGAAAATTTTGTTTATCATTTTTGTGCCGATGGGCTTGGCCTCAACACGAACAATTTTTCTGAAAGGATGCAAATATCATTATATATAGGGAGCACTTCACTCATTTTAAGTGATCAATTGAAGCAGTCCAGAGCATTTTGAAAGACAACTATAACCATAATTGAATTTGTTATCTATAAATATATATATATATATATATATATATATATATATATACTTTCAACAATTAAAAACATTCATTTTAATTGATGGTTAAAAACCTAATTCAAATATTCCTGCTAAAAGACTTCTTCCAAACAGTTACTCACAACCTATATATCCCTCATCAAGAACGTTCAATGTCATTTAAGTTTGAATAAATTAGTTCATTTTAATTGATGGTTAAAAATCTAATTCAAATATTCCTGCTAAAAGACTTCTTCCAAACAGTTGCTCACAACCTATATATCCCTCATCAAGAACGTTCAATGTCATTTAAGTTTGAATAAATGAGTTTATCAAATGATGGGTTCTATAAATCTCTCCCTCTTGTGGCCTTAGACAAGGACCCCTTTCCCCCCTACCTTTTCATCCTTTGTCATGAGGTGCCGTCTCTTGCCTTCCTTATCTTGAGGCAGAGGGGGCTACGCAGGAGTTAAGATTGGCAAGAACTGCCCTGGCGTCATACACTTCATGTTTGCTGATGACCTTTTGGTCTTCGGCAGGATTGCGACCTCGGAATGCTCAGCTATTCATATTACTCTTAATAAGTTCTGTGCTGCCTCCAGTCACAAAATAAATGACCATTTGGACTTGTGATCACAAGTCAAAATGTATGCGGGGCCAACAAGGTCGATGCCAAAAACTCCCTTGATTAATTCAACCTTGGCTGGGTTAACCCAACACCTAATGGTTAACATGAAATTGCTTGCTCCAGTCCTTGGCCAACTGGACAAATGTGCTAGGGGTTTCTTTTGGCAAAAAAAGGACGGTAACGAGAGCATGCATGCAATCTCTTGGGATAACATCTGTAAGTCAAAAAGAGCCTGGGGGGAGTGGGTGGGTGGGTAGGGCTTAATATTAAGAGACCATCTTTCTTCAGTACTGCTCTCTTAATGAAAAGAGCTTGGACCCTTTTGACTGACAATGATAATCCTTGGTGTACCTTATTAAAGTGCAAATACTTTAGAGAATCGGATTTCTTTCAGGCAGGGGCTAAAGCAAATGACTCCCATAGCTGGAAGGAGATTGCAAACTTAAAACCCATATAAAAAATGGTATGGCTTGGCAAGTTGCGAATGGGCGTGATATTAGCATCTAAGATACTAACTGGATCCCGGGTCATCCACCTCCCTTCGACACCTTGAACTGGTCTCCTGACCAGCTTGGTTGGAAGGTCAGTGATCTGATCAATCTGGAGTGCGGAACCTGGGATCAAACAAAACTGGATTGTCTTTGGCCACCTGATACAGTGGAAAAAATTCTGCAGATTCTAATCAACAAACTTCTACCGAAGGATAAGCTGGTCTGGACAACCTCTGCTCTGGGCTCTTCTCTGTTGCTTCGGCCTATAATGGGCTTGATTTGCAAGGAAATGATACACTATCAAAATCTTGGCTCCACTGTGGCACGCACCATGTGCGCAAAAAATAAAATTCTTTGCTTGGAAGTATCTCCATAATGGTATAAACACTGGCCATGTGCTGATCCGCATGGGTCTCAAAACAACAAGACTGTGCCCTGTGCAACTCATGCCCAAAATCTATGGGACATCTTTTTTCTAAATGTTGTTTTTCTAGAGCTCTACTCTTCGACTTTGCTGGTGGTCATCTGGGTTTTGGCCATAGGGAAAGCCTCCAAGAATGATAGGAGTATACTCTTGAAGTCAAAGGAACAGGATACGAGAAGACGCACCATTGAAACCATCTTCGTCATTTGGAAGCTACCGCGTGGCAACTTTATCAAGATCAACTTCAATGGAGTGGGCATTACGAATTCACCAACATTGAAATTGAAGGGGATTCTAACACTATTTTACAATTGCTACGGGGCTCTCGTGCTGACCCAGCTTGGAGGATTGAAGGTCTCATTTTAAAAGCTCGTCAACTGATTGGAAGTTTCACCAACTGTCGTTTTCGTCACTGCTTTAGAGAAGGGAACTTTGCTAGTGATTGTTTGGCAAATCTTCCTATACCTAAGGGGTGCTGTTGTCTTTGGAATGTTACCACCCCATTTTGTCTTGTTCAAACACTTAAAGGATGACTTCATAGGACGTGCCAGGTCTGTGGAGTTGTCTGATTCTGAAGTTTTTAGGGAAAACTCATTTCTAGTTGTACTTTTTTGGAAAAAAACTTATAGTCGGTAATGCTTTTTAAACGTTAATAAAATTGGTTGAACTTTTTCAAAAGGTTTTAAAACGAGTGGTTGTGCAATGTAGCAAGACCACTCATTCCCAAATTGCCCTTTTACCCTTTTTTCAGTTTTTTCAATAGAATTGAAATTATAAGTCAAATACCTATTATACCCCTTTTTATAAAACATTGAAAGTGAACTTCCCTGTTTTTTTTTTTTTGGATCAAACGAACAGGTCCCTCCTCTTCTCTCTATTCAATTCAACATCTTCCATTGCTTCTCTTTCAAGAAAATACGAACCAACCTTCATCATCTTCCAATGAACTCATAACGAACGAATGCACACTTTTGGTTAATCTCCATCTCCTTCCTTACATTTTGTTCTTCATTGTTTGTTTTTGGATCGATTGAACAAACTCTCCTTATCTCCTCTTTTCTCCCTTCATTTTCTCTCTTTTCTCCCTCATCAGTTCATCATCAGCAAAAAGTACGAGCTACTTTCATCCACGTTTCCACACTTTAGGTTAATCTCTCTCTTTCGGATTTCTTCATTCAGCGAACTGATTCGTCTTTTCTTGCTCCAACGATTTCTTTGTTGGCTTTAGGCTTTTGTCCTTTTTAAGATTTGGTTGTTGAGTTTAGGGTATTGTTGGGTTTGGAGGTATTGTCCCTGTTAGGAATTTTCTGCTCCATCGATGATTCTCGCGTTGCTTGACCTTATTACCCAATTCTGGCTTAATATAACCAAGGTATGCATTTTTTTTAATACTTTTTTTTCTTCATAATTGTAGTTAGTTTTGTTTCATAATTGTAGGATTTTTCTTCATAATCGATTCAATGTTTACCATTTTATTTTCCTCTAAACAAAGTATTTTTTTTAATCAGTAATCAATTAACCAGTATATGGCCTTAATTACTCCTTGGTAGAGTTTCTACTTAAGTGGATGCTTGTAATCATTTAATCATTTTATCTTCTTATAAGCAAAGTACTTTTTTTAATCAGTAATTAATTAACATGTATATGGCCTTAATATAATAATGCTCAAAGTTCGGAGGTTGCTATCTCATGCAATTGAGAAGGCCCAGTTAAGCATGCAGTATTGGTCATGATATATTTATATTTATTTTAGATGGCTTGCAGAATTAGGCATTGCATAAGTAGGGATTATAATACTATAATCTTATTATTTGAAAAGCATAAGCTGCTACTAATTTTTTGATGATATTTCTTATGATTTCGAAAGCGCTTCCTAATATTATACTACTATTATAATTTTAATTTTTTTTTATATTTGCAGACAATTAGAAATTGTATTTATTTGTTGTTGAATGTTAATTAATAGGATGACCACGGTGAAAACACTTTTGTGCTATTGCTACATTGATGGTGAGGTGGCCTTAGACGATAGAGGAGAGTTACTGACGAATGAAGATGGGACCACTGTTTATAGAAATGGTCGTGTCAATGCACTAGCCATTGACGAGGGGAAGACTGTTAAGAACGCGACCTTGATAGAAAGGAGTATATTGCTACCTATTTCTGATGAAGAAGATTTCAAGAATATAATCATTTTCAATGAACGATCGGTGAAGGTTTATATATTCCAAGATGAGGAGCGGGCAACAAACATCATTACACCTCCCAGGTAATTAAATATTCATACATATCTTGGTTAAATATATGTATGTGAGAATGCTATATTATAGTAGTATATGAATGGTTGGTAGAAGTATTTAGAACAATTTACAGTTAAATTATTATGTGAAAATAAGTTCTAATATCTACAAGTAAAGGAAAAAATCTTATGACTATCACTGAAGTAATAAACTTAATATTCATTCATTAGATATTTTTTCATTGCGATTACATATTATTGGTACATGTATTTAGCTTATTTAATTGAACTTCTATAGGCATGACGAAGATGTTCAATGTGGTACATCCAATCGGATGGCACCCAAAGGAGATTTTTATCCATGCAGACAACCATATATAGACAGTGATGCCATAGGAATAGTTGCAGAGGAATTTGAGTTGCGTGGTGCTGCAACTGGACAACGTGTAGAACTTTGGTTCGCAATATATGAGCGTTGTATTGTTGATAATCAATTATTTGATGGTGTAGATGCTTTTCGACAAGCATTGTACAAGTTCAGCGTTGCACATCATTTTTCATATAGGTGAAAGAGAAACACATCTACCTATTTGGATGCAAGATGTAAGGTTGAGAATTACAATTGGAGAGTAACAGCTAGCCAAATAAGGGGTACACGATTTATAAAGGTTAAGAAGTTTTTTAACGAACAATATCATGACTCCCAACAACATCTTAGTGTTGAGCTTCTCGTAATGTCGCGCCCCCTAATTTGAGATATGGGAATCTCGAGGATTTCGAGGAATCGACCTTCGGACCCACATCGTGGATACATATAACAACCAAAACATTGACACTTACCTGGTTGTGAATCAGAGTCTCAATATAATAATAATAATCAGTGGAAGTCTTCAAAAATTAAAACCATTACCCAACTAAACATGTCGGGCAATGAACCCACAAATAAAGAGTAATAAAGTCTAGGATATCTCTATTACAAATTCGCCCTCCATGGGGTCAAACTAAATTATACGAAAATGAATAAAGTAAAGTCTATGCAGTGTCAAAAGCAACAATGTCTCTAACACCATCTCCAGGGTCAGCCAGGGCTCAAACCATCCGATCACCTGTAGAGATAAGGATCAGCGGAAGCCTAGGAGAGAAATTCTATAAGTCTACAATACTTACTTTTATGCATGTAAATTAACACAGTTCAATTCATGCATTACACTCAGCACATACTATCACAATCATATGTGTATTATCATGTCATCATACTAGCATGAACATTTCAAATATCATGTAACATCACAGTTCACATGGAAACCACCATATATCTAATCACAACATCATTAGTTCATAATCCCCATAGTCCCACTATGCTAAGATTAACCCATATGATTCTGTCATGTCCAACAGATTCCACATGGTTTTACCACGTTCCCAAAAACAATCACACAATGTACACATGGTCCCACCATGTTACACCACAACAAAATCCCAACATTCACACAGTCTACTGTGCATCACAACAAGCACTACATGGTCCCACCATGCTACAGCCAACTAACCAGATAAACATGTCTCACATACTTAACACATAACCATTCATTTAGGGAATTGCACCTATGGAAGAAGTCTCCTATACAATTCCTTTAGGGACTTGCACCCACGGTGGAAACACACCTTATGCACATAACCAAACACATATCAAACATAGTCTCACTATGATCACAAGCCACACACATCACCATTCCTTTAGGGACTTTCACCCACGGAGGAAGTCTCTTGTATCATTCCTTTAGGGACTTGCACCCACTGTGGAAACACACCTATCCAAATTCTTTCCTTTTAGGGACATTCACCCACGGTGGAAGCTCACCTTTATGGACAACCATTCACAATCAAGAAGTCATAAAGTACATGCATCACAATCAAATTAAATACAATGAGGTGCAATGCAAGGTATGATGCAAGTATGGAGTGAAATGAGATGTAGTGCAATGCAGGGAGTCACTAGGCCTCGCTCAGCCACGTGCTCATTCCAACTCACTACCATACGACCCATCCTTTTAGGGACTTGCACCCACTGCGGAAGCCACCTTTCTTATTCCTCTAGGGGCTTGCACCCACGGTGGAATACACCAGTAACACACCATACTTTAGGGACTTTCACCCACGGAGGAAGCCACCTGTCCATACTTTTAGGGATTTTCACCCACGGTAGAAGACACCTGTATCAGTAATCCTTTCTTTTAGGGACTTACACCCATGGCAGAAAGCCGCCTGTCTTATTCCTCTAGGGGTTTTCACCCACGACGGAGTACACCAGTCAATAATCATTCTTTTAGGGACTTGCACCTAATGCGGAAAGCCACCTGTCTTATTCCTCTAGGGGCTTGCACCCACGGTGGAATACACCAGTATACTCACATTCTGTTTAGGTTGCACCCACAGTGGAAGCACACCTGTAACCAGACCTTCCTTTAGGGACTTTCACTCATGGTGTAATACACCCATACCAAACCTTCCTTTGGGGACTTTCACCCACAGTGGAGTACACCTGTACCACACATTACCTTTAGGGACTTCCACCCATGGTATCATAAATACCTATCCAAGTTCTTTCTTTTTAAGGACTTTCACCCATGGTGGAAGCTCACCTATCAATAACATTCACAAAACAACCACAATCACAGTATTGGATACTCATAGTACCCTCAAACAAACAATCACATACAAGTCAACATCATTGAATTCATACCTAAGTTACACAGATGTTAACCCAAGTCCAACCTAGGTCAACACAGGAATCTAGGAACACTAATCACTCAATCTGGTCCTACATGACCCATTCTATCCATACTAATCTCCTGTTGAGGTCCTAAGATCACATCCTAAACCTTTCAGTTGATAACACCTCATATACCCTTCACTCAGTCCGACAATTCTAAGTTTTGGACCTTCGCCTACACTTTCTATGATTCGTGCAAATCTAGAACTTTTGCATACAAACCATCCACAGAGGCATGTGCACAACCCAATGGGGATCACCCTCACAAATTTTCAAGTCATTTGGACTTCGATAGCTGCCGAGTGTCCTACTGAAGGTTTCGGTTGCTCAGCTGCCGAAGCTCGGTAGCATGTCCCGAGAGCACATCATTTTTCCCCATTTTGGTAGCTACTCGGTAGCTGTCAAGTGACCTGCCGAAGGTCTTGGTAGCACTGCTACCGAATCTTGGTAGCAAGACCTGAGAGCATACAATTTTAGAGGTTTTCGGTTTCTAAATCGGTAGCTGCCAAAGCTGCTGCCGAATGTACAATTTGAGCCAATTTTGGGGTTTTGACTAGGGCTTTGTGCCTCTAATTCAACCTAATGATTTTCTAAGTTCTTAGCACTCAAAAACAAGTCTCTAAACCTACTCATAAGATCACAAAAACAAACACAGAATATTTACATTATTGTAAAGACCTGAACCAATAATCCTATTAAACTTGATTAGTGGCTAAGCTTAATTTAAATTAATTAAATTAGGTCCACTAACAACTTAGGTTTATGCCCAATAAAACCCTAACCTCAGACAGTGAGGTTAATTAAGAAATTTAATTGATTTAGGTAGCCAATTAAATTGACCAGCTGAAAAATTAGAGATTAATTAAGATTTAATTAATTTAATAAATTAATTAATTACACTCGAAGACATTCGAGATACAACTCAAACTCACTTACAAAAGCCCTCTAATAGAGCCCGCATAGATGGCCAGTCGGAAAATATAGAGCCAAAAACCCTGTTTTGCCCTTAAGTACTGACACTATTCACGAGTTGCCTATAAATAGAGCCTTTGGCACATAAAACACAAATCTTTCTTTCTCTCTTCTCTCTATTGGATTTTGGAGCCATGAATGGGATTTGGAGCTCAAGGATGGTCTTCCAAGTTTCGGGATGCTCTGCGAATCAACCTCGACTCATGCGCCTATGCCCTAAGTTGAGTAACCTCCTTTGATCGCGTATTTCAGTTGTCTTTTAGTATTTTGACCTAGGAGAAGGGTTGTTTGCCTCATACCCTCCTTCTCCTAGGGAGTTTAGACCTTTGTATTTGTTGTATGTGGAACCTTAAACACCAAACCATTATATTTGACATGCATGAGGTAAAACCAACCCTATGTGAAGGGAAAAAGGGGGAAAACTCTAAATCTCTACCTAAGACCAAATGAAATTGATGTTTGACCATAATCGGACCTTGTTGGGGGTAAAACCTAACTCCCAGGGAAATTTCAACCTCCGCAGACTCTTCCCCAGCTTCGGCGCACTCTTCGGCGCACCAAATAACTCGCCGAATCTCAGAGACCAAATAAGTCTCTCGAGAATTGTCGCCGAAGGAATTTAGGCGCACCGAATAGGTCGCTGAACCCTCCCTTAGGCGAGCCTAAGAGGTCGCCAAAATATAAAGTGACCAAACCAACTTGACTTCTCATCTATCGAGACCCATTTGGACCAAACCCCGAGGTGCCAACTCATTTGGCACACTTTAACCTATTTAGGCGCGCCGAAAGGTCGCTGACGACCCTGCCGAACTACTCCACAGGTCCAAATGGAGTGATTCCAACGGGAACGCGTGTATCTTGACTAGTTACACGTGTCTAGCCTATTTCTGGGTCAGTTAGACCTCTTGTGTAAAATTCGACCCCTCAACCCGGAAATCTAGTCTACTTGGTTGGGCCAAGCAATAGGAGTTTTAGGGGAAATGGGTAAGCATGACCCCAAAAACTTACTATTAGCTTTGTGCCCTCTTAATACATGTGTTGGGATATAACTGGATGATACAATGTTTCATTTACATGGTAATTGTGAATTTTGGCATATTGAGATGCCTTTGATAACTATATGATGAAAATGAAATTGGTTTAGGCACTCGGCTGCCTTTTATGAAAGTATATGATGAATTGGATCGTGTAGATGAATCCAAATGAATAGTGTTGATGGGAAATTGGTGCCAGTGTGCCCAACTTACCTTATTTGTTAACTGTAGAATTTTAATACATTTAGTTTCCTGTTAGTAGTATTAGAAAGGTATGTAGGTAGAACTTGAACTGTTAGATATATGTACATTTAGTAAGTTAGGTTATAATTTTATATTAGGTAGTAAGTTAGATATATACTCTATAGTGCTTAGTAAGTTAGATTATGTACTTCATCGTTCTTAGTAAATTAGTTATGGGACTGTGCCCATTTGATTGATTGCGTGAATATATGCCTATGAAAACTTGAATGTTGCATTTAATAAAGGATGTGAATTGAATGTTGCATATGGACTTTCCGGCTGTGATAGCCTGGTCTAATACCCCTTATGACACCATGGGTTTAGACTGACATTTGGGATGTTGACTTGATAACCATTAAGTCCTACAAGAGGATACTATGATCAAATCAAGCTGAGAGTGAACCCACTTAGGGAACCTCATGAGTCTTGCTGAGAGATATTGCTTAAGGATCCGCACGTTGGTGTAAGCTTGGAAGATGGTATGCTATCTCAAGTATCTGCACGTTGGTGTAAACTTGGGAGTCAGCTAGGTCACATATATACCTTCTGTTGAGTTGGGAAGATGTATGAATCCTTGAGGGATACCGCAAGTGGCTGTAAGTCTTGGCTGAATGGCCCGTGATAAAAAATAAGTGGGGGGATTATGCCTCATAGGTTGAAAACCCTTAAAACTATGCGATATCCGTAGAATGGTCCTATCCCACAGTCCGTTCACACGGGGGATGCATTCAGGTTGTTGGGACATCCTGGGGTGCATTCAGGTTGTTATGACACCCCGGATAGAGATCGAGATCACGTGGGATAATACGATATTTCACAACTTAGACAACTTAACATTTCTCTTGCATTGCATGTCTGTGTTGATATTATTGTTAGTGTCATTTGTATGAAGCATTTGGCCTAATTCTCATACTTAAAATCAATGCATGTAGTTGTAGGATTCACTGACCACTGAGTATTACTCTGTAAGGATGGGAGAGCACTTATTATTATTGTTTGCTACAACTGTACATTGCTTGCACATATTATAATTATTACACAATTGTACAGATATGTACTTTTCTCAGGTACTGGAACATGAGTGAATGCCTTTCATCGAAGGTTTACTCATTCGGGCTTCCAGCTTTTAGATGTTGTTTAATATTTCAAGTTCAGGAGATTAGCTGCGACACGAGCAGACTCGGATTGGGTAGCGTACTCTGGTAGACACATGGTATAGTTTAGAATTAGACTTAACTTCTTTTAGACTTGCTAGTTTGGCATCTCTCTAATAGTTATATCTTACTAGAACCATTTAATCTTCTGCATATGTTTGTTGATCCACCTCCATAGCTATATGGGGTGAAGGTCCCAACTATATCCGAAAATTCTAAATTTTTGGGTTGGTTCCTGACAAAGATGGTATTATAGCATAAGTTCTTCTAAGACTTAAGTAACTAATTTAGGACTTCAAATAGGATTCAGGTTAGAACCTTATAGGTTAATCACCAGATAGGTTAAGTGGGGTTAAGGGAAATAAGTATATTAGGATGTGAGTTTTGAGGAACATATATTTGTTGATTGTGCACCTTAGTAAGTACTTCGGATGAACGATAAGGGATTACTAGCCTACTATTCCTGAGGATTCTGAAGCAGCGGCTACTAAGGTGAAGTCTATGCTAAGTGTTGGATCGTTGCGTTCACTAGGATGTGATGATCTAAGACTTATGATTGTGGTATGAATTAATTTAAAATTACTTAGAACGCCAATGCTGATGAATTTTCAAATTTCAAGGCCAATGTAGTTGCAAATGCATTAGGCTGAGGGATTTGACGATTTACAGAAATTGGACTTTTATATTTAAATATGAAGATTAATAATTATAAATTATTTACATTTCACCAACTACCACTATATTATTCTTATTTTTGGTAAATAAATTAGTTATTGGGCCTAAGTCTGGTCAGGTACTATTCATATCTAACCCGAACCAGGAACCGCACCCAATTGAAATGTCCTTAAGATTTTCATGTTTGGAGTGAATGATGTGATAAACTAGCTTCTTAAATTATAAGAAAAATGTGTGTTTTGAAAATTTTCAATTTGGACCCCTAATTGACTTTGCACACTGTTCGGCGTACACTTAGGCGCGCCGAATGTCGGGCCGAAGTCCTAACCGAGAACCATTTAAGGTCTTTTTGACCTCATTTCTTCATTTCTTTTCTTGACTCTTCCTAACTTCTTCCTCCAAGTCATATTCACTCTATTCCAACAAAAATCAAGGTCTCCAAGAGCCAATCCAACCAAGGTAAATCCTTTCACTCTCTTTCCTTTTCCTTATTTGTTAAAATCTCAAACCCTAGATTCTCTTTTTCAATAAACCCTAAAACTAAGATGCCTAGAGCTCAAACCAAAGGTAAGAAAGCTTCCCAAAAGTCCAAATCTTCTAGGCGATCTACCTCTAGGAGAGAACCATCACCAGACCCTTATGAGGTGCACCCGTCTCTGAGTTCGCCTACATGAATGTACTCATAGAAAGGTCCACCATAGCTCTACATGTCGATTCATATTGTGTTCCTGCCATTCTACGTGCCATGGGATGGGAGCCTATTCTGACTTGGGGTGGTCAAGCATACGAGACCCTCACTAGGGATATGTATGAGTACATTACTGTGCCAGACCTAGAGACTTCCTCCATTATTTTTGTCATTCCTAGAGGAACTCGAGTCCTCAACCTTCAACTTGTTTCTTCCCTGATGCACGTTCCCATGAACAACGTGCTTCTTTTTCTGAACGAGCTGACGTGATGACTACTCTATTTGGCTACAATGCCGCATGGAAGAATAGTAATGCCCTTTCTGCCACCAAGATTCGTGCACCTTATCGTATTTTGCATGCGTTCTTCCTTTGCTGTGTTTACCCTCGCACCAGTAACACTAGCGAACTTACTCCTTTCATGGTGCAAGTGCTGTACATGGTAGTGATGGGTCAACGTCTCTGCCTTCCATCCCTAGTGATCACTCATATCATCAAGTATTACAGGCTCACCCGGAAGGGTGACTTACCTTTCCCTTGCCTAATGTGTGCTGCGGCTAGAGATTGGGGCCTCCTGCTGAGCTAGCCCAACAAAGTCTTACTTGAGAGGTCTTTCACTTTCGCCAACCTCTCACGGATGAAGCTTCCTTAGTATGCACACGAGCTACCACAACAGCAGCCTCAGGACCATCAGTAGCAGCAGGAGCAAAAGCCTTATGAGGTCGAGCACGAGCCACTACAGGAGCCGGCTAATCAGCCGCACCGAGCATCCACCTCCGCCGCACCAGGGTCCGACTATGTCCCCCGACGAGGATAGTCTATTGAGGTGAGACTCGCTGCCATGGAGAGGGCGAATTATCGAGCACATTTGAGTACGTGAGCAGTGGTAGCTGAGGAGCACCGTCGGACATGGAGGCAAATGTCCCCACTACAGAGATCTATAGATGCCACACTCCGATTCCTACAAGAGACCTTCGGCTACGGTCGATTTGCTGACGCCACACCTCTAGCTAGCATGCCTCAACCACCACCTCCAACGGACCGACGATAGCTATTCCCCTGTTTTGTTTATTTGCTGCGTTTGACCTCCACTCCATGACAATTATGCTTTTGGAATGTACTAGGCGTTAGTTTAATTTGGTATTTGAACTTTGAATTGGGTAGCTGGTTGGCCCTTTATATTGTAAAGAACTAGTAGCTTCTCCTTCGAAAAGTTACTTTGAGTTCATGTTAGTATTCCGTAGTACTCTGTTTTCCTGCCATATACCTCTATACAGATCCTCTCCTTAACCATAAAACTCCTTAGAGTAATTTCGGGGATGAAATTCTTTTAAGGGGGTTAGGATGTAAAGACCTGAACCAATAATTCTAATTAAACTTGATTAGTGGCTAAGCTTAATTTAAATTAATTAAATTAGGTCAACTAACAACTTAGGTTTATGCCCAATAAACCCCTGACCTTAGAAAGTGAGGTTAATTAAGAAATTAAATTGATTTAGGTAGCCAATCAAATTGACCAGCTGAAAAAATAGAGATCAACTAAGATTTAATTAAGTTAATAAATTAATTAGTTACACTCGAAGAATTCTGAGATCCAACTCAGACTCACTAACAAAAGCCCTCTGACAGAGCCTGCATAGATGGCCAGTCGGAAAATATAGAGCCAAAAACCCCGTTGCCCTTAAGTACTGGCACTATTCATAAGTTGCCTATAAATAAAACCTTTGGCTCATAAAACACGAATCTTTCTTTCTCTCTTCTCTCTCTTGGATTTTGGAGCCATGAATGGGATTTGGAGCTCAAGGATGGTCTTCCAAGTTCCAGGCTATGCCCTAAGTTGAGTAACCTCCTTTGATCGTGTATTTCAGTTGTCTTATAGTATTTTGACTTAGGAGAAGGGTTGTTTGCCTCATACCCTCCTTCTCCTTGGGATTTAGACCTTTTTATTTGTTGCATGTGGAAACCTAAACACCAGACCATTATATTTGACATGCATGAGATAAAACCAAACCCTAGGTGAAGGGAAAAGGGGGAAAACCTTAAATCTCTACCTATGACCAAATGAAAATGACGTTTGACCATAATCGGTCCTTCCTGGAGGTAAAACCTAACTCCCGGTGAAATTTCAGCCTCAACAGACTCTTCCCTAGCTTCGGCACACTCTTCGGCTCACAGAAGAGTTCGCCAAATCTTAGAGGCCAAATAAGGCTCTCGGGAATTGTCACCGAAGTAATTTAGGCACACTGAATAGGTCGCCGAAGCCTCCCTTAGACGAGCCTAAGAGGTCGCCGAAATATAAAGTGACCAAACCAACATGACTTCTCGTCTTTCGAGACCCATTTGGATGAAACCCCGAGGTTCCAACTCATTTAGCACACTTTAACCTATTTAGGCTCGCCGAAAGGTCGCCGACGACCTAGCCGAAATACTCCACAGGTCCAAATGGAGTGATTCCAATGTGAGCCCGTGTATCTTGACTAGTTACACATGTCTAGCCTATTTCCCGGTGAGTTAGACCGCTCGTGTAAAATCCGACCCCTCACCCCGAAAATCTAATCTACTTGGTTGGGCTAAGCAAAAGGAGTTTTCGGGGAAATGGGTAAGCATGACCCCAAAACCTTACTATTAGCTTAGTGCCCTCTTAATACATGTTTTGGGAGATAATTGGATGATACAATGTTTCATTTACTTGCTAATTGTGAATTTTGGCATATTGAGATGCCCTTGATAACTATATGATGAAAATGAATTTGGTTTAGGCACTAGGTTGTCTCTTATGAAAGTATATGATGAATTGGATCACGTGGATGAATCCAAATGAATAGCGTTGATGGGAAATTGGTGCCAGTGTGCCCAACTAACCTTATTTGTTAACTGTAGAATTTTAATACATTTAGTTTCCCGTTACTAGTATTTAGAAAGGTATGTAGGTAGAACTTGAACTGTTAGATATATGTACATTTAGTAAGTTAGGTTATATTTTTATATTAGGTAGTAAGTTAGATATATACTCTATAGTGCTTAGTAAGTTAGATTATGTACTTCATCGTTCTTAGTAAGTTAGTTACGGGACTGTGCCCATTTGATTGATTGCGTGAATATATGCCTATGAAAACTTGAATGTTGAATTTAATAAAGGATGTGAATTGAATGTTGCATATGGACTTTTCGGCTGTGATAGCCTGGTTTAATACCCCTTATGACGCCATGGTTTTAGACTAACATCTGGGATGTTGACTGATAACCATTTAGTCCTATGAGAGGACACTATGATCGGACCAAGCTGTGAGTGAACCCACATAGGGAACCTTATCAGTCTTTCGGAGATATATTGCCCAAGATCCTCACATTGGTGTAAGTTCGGAAGATGGTATGCTATCCCAAGGATCCGCACATTGGTGTAAGCTTGGGAGTCAGCTTGGCCATATATTTACCTTCTGTTGGGTTGTGAAGATGTATGAATCCCTGAGGGACACCACAGGTTACTGCAAGTCTTGGCTGAATGGCCCGTGATAAAAAATAAGTGGGGGGATTGTGTCTCCTAAGTTGAAAACCCTTAAAACTGTGCGATATCCGTAGAATGGTCCTATCCCACAGTCCGTTCACACGGGGGATGCATTCAGGTTGTTGGGACATCCTGGGGTGCATTCAGGTTGCTGGGACACCACGGATAGAGATCGAGATCAAGTGGGATCATACGATATTTCACAACTTTGACAGCTTAACATTTCTCTTGCATGACATGTCTGTGTTGATATTATTGTCAGTGCCATTTGTATGAAGCATTTGGCGTGATTCTCATACTTAAAATCAATGCATGTAGTTGTAGGATTCACAGACAACTAAGTATTACTCTGTGAGGATGGGAGAGCACTTTTTATTATTGTTTGTCACAACTGTACACTGCTTGCACATATTATAATTATTACACAATTGTACACTTAGGCACATTTCTCAAGTATTGAACCATGAGTGAATGCCTTTCATCGAAGGTTTACTCATTCGGGCTTCCAGCTTATGGATGTTGTTTAATATTTCAGGTTCAGGAGATTAGCTGCGACACGAGTAGACTCGGATTGGGTAGCGTACTCTGGTAGACACATGGTATACTTTAGAATTAGACTTTACTTCTTTTAGACTTTCTAGTTTAGCATCTCTCTAATAGTTACTTATATCTTACTAGAACATTTAATCTTCCGCTTATGTTTGTTGGTCCACCTCCATAGTTATATGGGGTGAATGTCGCAACTAAATCCGAAAATTCCAAATTTTTGGGTTGGTTCGGGACAATTATTTTCCATGGATCTAACAAGTAAATACTCATATTTAATCATAGATCTGAACACATAATAGGTTTCATAAGAACTGATAGAAATACATAGAACATAGCAACACAAATGACCTGGAGATCAAACAACATGCTTGCATTCATCATAGTTCATATAGAGGCTAGATCTAGTCATGTTAAACACATCAGAACACAAATCGACTATATCTATAGCATTGACTTAATCTATAAAATTAAATACCGTAAAAACTTAGGAATCCCTACCTCATTTACATGCCTAATATTGACCTTCGTTTATTTGCTCTCGCCTTTTCAGATGTTGTCTGATCATGGTTCTTCTCCCTTTATCCCCGTCTTCCAGCCAGTCATTGTCGTCCTCGTTTTCCTCGTGACCATCATAGCCCACGTCTTCCTCTTCTTCACTATCTTCCTTCTTCTTCTTCTGCTTCTTCTTTGGCACCTTCCTTTCACCTACGACCCTATCATCATCTTCTTCCTCTTCTTCCTTTTCAGCACCTCCCTAGCCTCCTTTCTTTTCCAGTATTGAACTATCTTCTTGACTTCTCTTTCTTCTTTCTCCTTCTTTCCTCTTGGTCTCCTCATCTTAGATTTTCTGCAAACCTTCTACACCAGAAC
>JAUPMG010135370.1:0-11385 GCA_031762675.1 Pachysandra terminalis
ATATATCCTTCCTATATTGTTACCTCTATTTTGGTGTTTTTTTTTTTATGTCCGTGCGGATGGTCTTGCCCCCCCCCCCCAGAAACGGTCCTAGGCCGTAGATGCGACAACGACAACCCAAGGCTATTATGGCTATAATAGGTGACACTTTCTATTTTGGTGATTTGAACAAAGGATGATGCTGTTACAATCTTATATGCATGTTAAGTGCTTAACCATATAAGTTTCCAAAAGTCCATAACAGATGGTATCAGAGCAGGCACCACGTCATAGGTTCGAATAACAGAAGGTTTAACCTAACCACTCCAAGCGAAATTTAACGCAAAAAAACAAATTTTGAATATAAAAGTGCACCCTTTACACTGTCATGGGGTCATCACTCTTACCAGTATTGAGTGTGCAACCTAATAAGAACTAGTCGACTGTATAGTTTTAGCCTAACAGTCTCAATTACAGAAATCACAAAACGAAAGCAAAGGGAGCATAAAAAGAATTATTCACTAATAATCCATAACTAACAGTTCCCTCTCTATTACACTGCACTGATCAGATACATGAAACGTCCCCCTCCTTCCTGATAAGCAAAGACATCGATTACATCATCATCCTCCATTTCAAGCTACAAGAACAACACAAGTCAAAAAAAAAAAAAAAAATTTAATTAAGAATTAAATCAAGGCATCACATTATAGCTAGGAGTGTCAATGGGTACCTATTTTCTGAAACCGACTAATCGGTCCCCCAGATAGGTATGTCATCCTGGAACCAACTAGTTTTCGTTTCGTTGCAAAGTAGTTAGTTTAGGGACCCTTAGCAACGAAAAATTATTGCCTCTAATTTCTAAGAAATACATATTGTTTTGAACCTTTTTATTAATTTAAAGATTTATATTATAAATTATTGCATTAAAAAATCATAGTATGTCAAATCCCAAATTTTGTTATCTTATTGGGTATCCCTTAAATGTCAAGTATACATAGACTTGGTGCCTGTTTAGTGTAGCTTCCTACTAATCCAAAGGGCTTCAATTTTGAATTTGAAGGACCTTTGGGAAAAGGGACTTTAAATCAAAGCCGTTGGCTAAAAACTGCGTTTGATGAGAAAAATTATGTAAAAGAATGCTTTGTGTACATAACTTTAGATTAGATGGATATATTTATCTTTTTAAAGAATGTTTAACTTTGTTGCACTGAAAGTTTCACTAAAATTTAGAACATTGCTAACTACTTCCCACAAATCCAATTTTTAGAAGTAGGACCACTCCTGCTTAATCAAAAGGGACTTCCTGAAGAAGGCCCTTCCATATAAAGCCGTTTAAGTGAAAATTGGGATATAACACAACTAGTACATCTATGCTAGATGATGAGAGACAACATTTGGTGAAGAGCATCATACCTCATCTGGAGTTTGATCCCCTCGTAGCCTCTTATCATCAAACAAGAACCGAAGATACCTAGGATCCAGTGCTCGTCGAACCCAGTAACCGGTAATAAGTGACTGTAACGGGACATTGCGCTTGACTCAAAAATACACAGCAGCACCATATTCCTAAGCAAAGAAGGATTACAAAACATGAACAGGTAGAAAAAGTAGATTCCATTGAATGAGCTGGTAAGCAATCAAAGATTGAAAACCCACTATGTACAAGTTTACAACAAACCATTAATTAACTACCTTAGATTGTATTGAAAGTATGTTTCAATTATTCTTCTGAGGTGCATTTCTTTGTTTGTTTAGGAAGGTTGAACTTGTGTACTTACTATATAGAGGAAGTGAGGTTTTCGATTGTCTTATAGGTTGAGTTGGCTAAGGTCGTATTGTATTTCTCATTGAAGGGTTGGCTCTTGGGGATTAGAAGGTTTATTAATTAAGATGAGTATTGAGCTCTTGTTCAAGGTGTATCAACAGGTTAAAAGATGAATTTGATGTAGAACGAGCTCCAGATGATCATACGATGTCGCAAGACGAGAAGACAAGCACCTTAATCTCAACAGGATATAACTTTATGATTGTAAGTCGAAATACTTATTGTAATATGCCATGGAGTTTATATTGACAAGTACTAGACAGGGGCAATACAACTTGAATAGCTTAAAGGATAATTTTGACACAATATATAGCATAACCAAAATTAAAAGAGTAGAGTTTTGTAAAACAGATTAAAATGAAGTTGATGTTAGCATTTGCATTTATGCTAGCAAATTAATGGAATTGCTGACAAATACAAGTTTACAAGTAGCAGAGATGATCTTAATAGTAAATCAATTGGAAAATTAAAAAATAACTTGGTAAATCTTCAATGTTCAAGTTGAAGAAATAAAAAGACAAAAGAGAATTAATGGTAACTTACATTAAAAGATAAAAGAAGTAAAGTTCAATCACTTTGAGTTGCAGGATCCATGGGGATTAAAATCATTTCCCCAATAAGGTCTTACACATATAAAGCACAAACATCAAGCCAAGCCCTGCATTTCTATGGTTGGAGATTGAAATGAAATTTAGATAAGTAGTGGGTCTTACCTGGCTCTGGACCTTGAGAGTTATGTGAGTGGACTGCATGGTGGGCTTCTTGTCTTGGACCTGATCACCTACGCCAGACATTTTCTTTTTCTCCCAGTGCTTGAAGGAGGAGAAGAAGATATGAATCTGCCAACGAAGAGGTAATTAAGATGATGGTATGGTAGGTAGCTTCTAAATAGACTGAATTCATTAATTTCCGTGGAAATCCGAGTAAGAGCAACTGTTGAACGTTTTGAGTTTCCCCGGGAATCACACGTAATGTATGCCGATTCAACTCTCACAAATTAAGTGCAGATGATCAAGAATCGAGGCTTTACTTTATAACGGTTCAGTTCTTGTGCATTGCACTTCCATATTAGTTCTAACTTGGGAGAGATGCACGCCGGACGGAAGAATTAACGGTGCAACCATCTCTCTCCCTCTCTTCAAGACAAGATAGCCTTTATTAGTGAGGGTCATAAGGATATCAATGGGGGAAGATTAAATGGATAACCCGACCCGACAATCTTGCATGCTTCTCCCAAGCCTGACCCTAAACTTGATCAGTCCGGGCCAGGCTTCACAAGTATAAAGCAACAGGCCTTCATCTCTTGTTCAAGCCTGCCGAAATACTGGATCCATTGCCATTGAGGTCAGGTTCGGATTTAGACGTTCCCAAGTTGGATTCGAGTTGGGTCCAGATCAATTTCTAACGTATATCTCATGTGGATGGTGTACTATGAAGGAAGCAAATGTTTTTTCCTTTTTTAATTACTTTGATTATGATTCAATGTAGGTTGATTTATTGTTCATTACAACTATAATTAATATCTACAAAAAAATAGGTTACTATAGATGTAAAATGCCTTTTACTACTGGTCCTGTTCCAACTTGCCCCTATCTATGTGAGGTTCACAGGACACTGATCACAGAAGATCCTCCGTATATTGGTTATGTCAAGCTGGCAAAAGCCTGTGGATGATGTACCCAAAAAAAAATGAGAGAGAGGAGGTTGCATTGGTGCTGCCAACCCCTTGGTTTGCTTGGCAACTTATAGCTTCGTCGTTGGTGCAGGCTCATCATCTCATAGCCTTCTTATGCAACCTAACTGTCAATCTGCAAACTCTAGATACCTCTGGAATGGTTGACAGATCAGGTCACATGTTTACAAGGCAAAATTCTCAGTCCAAACTTCAAACCAGAGAACCCTTTGAATGGCCTTAAATAATACTTATCATCCAGAACCCTTCGGATGGGCCATGTATAAATAATTCTTCCCACCTGAGTCACCGTGGTGAGTGATGTTACATTGACACGGATCGAAAGCAACTCAGTAGCAATGGCAACATAAGCAAAAAGAAGAAGGATCAATTCAGGATTTTTATTATGGAATCAACAAAAGGGGCATTTGCTTATCATAAAATATAAACAATGATCTCTAATACACTCTTTAAAGAACTCCCCATGTCCCAATCAGGGTCAAAGTCATGGCTCGTTAAGCCAAAATAGAAACTTTTAATCAACTCCTTTAACCACAATCTTCTTCTACTATTATTACTCTCGCATAGTTTAGTTTGCAGTCAAAAGACGATATCCACCCCTCCAGTCTGGTGCAGCATCGCATCAATTTCATCACCATCTTCCATTTCCAGCTACACACACCCAATTCAAAATAAAAATCAGGATTTCCAATTTGTATTAAAGCCATTATCTAAGAATCAGCATTAATTAGAACAATGTGCATTCACCTAAAAATATCTGTCACGAGCAGGTAAAGCAATTAGAATGCCATCAAAATTTCGACACTGGAAACATTCAATCAAACATTGCTCAAAGCAACCACTACCACTACTGTATGATATTCAGAATCATCTAATTTAGATTGAAGATGATTTCTAAAGATTATTAAGGATGGTATAGACTACCTAGCAATTGTTTCCATTTAATATTATCAAAAATAGCCACCACTCAGAACTTACTTCATCCGGGCTTTGCTCTCCACGAAGTCGACGGCCATCAAATAAGAAAGCAATGGAGTTGAACTCCACTGACTGTCGGTCACAGTATGCAGTCATAAGCTTCCGTAGCTGGGTGCTACGCTTGATCCTGAAGAAAACCTCATTCCCATCCTATAATCAAACAAACAAGCACAGAAAGAGAAAAGGTTAAAAAAAATAGAGAGAAAGACCTTTCAACTGATGCCAGTTCAAAAATTATCAAGTCAAGAGTTGAACACAACCACCATTAACTGGCATAAAATGGTAAGACATATATTTCCAACATATGCAGTTTTCTTTTTTTTTTTCACCAATTGGATGCCAGAAAATCACATGCATAATAAGCTTTGATAAGTGGCCAGCATAATAGAACATTTAGATACCTGAATTATCTGATGAAATAATAACAAAATAATATTGCAAATGCAAACTAGTAGAGCACAATTAGGTGTCAAAAAAGCTAGAGGATCTGGAGGTCCCACGTTCGAGTCGTCGGGCTTACTTGATATATTGTCCTTGTGGGCGGGGCCATGGATCCGGGGTTTACCCTGTCCCTACTAAGTTGGGTCGGGGGATCCACGACACCAATAAAAAATAAAAGAAAAAAAAAGCTAAGAGGAAAACATTAAATAGCTGGTACAATGGTATACTATCTTGTTTAAATATAATGATCTGTTTGATCCAACGGTCCCCAATATATGTGTACTGTGAATATCTCTACAACACTAATATATGTATTCTTTTTTTTTTTTGGTGAAAATATATCTATTCAACATACCATCATGAGCAATGTAATTATGTAAAGCTCAGCTTACTAATATATCTATTCTTAGTCTCAGCATCCAATCCCATTTAGCATAACTGTATGACGGATCTAATAATAGCAAAGCTCAGCTTACCGACTTCAAACCAACTTTGCCTCTTAATCTACAGTACATTGTGTCAAAGTTAAGAAAAATTCTTTCATCCAATGTATAAACCATAACTATGTCCAAACTCTACCTTATAACATTGAACTTCCGTATCATTTCATGGTCTAGGCTGATAAATAAATACTTATACTGTACTCAAGTATCTTGTACAAGCAACCATCCTCATATATGCATCACATAATTGCAAATAATACGAGTACTATGCAGTCACGTGATCGCATTGTTTGCACTACAATGGACTTGATAATGATTATGATGATAGGTAATTGTGTTATATACATTAAACTGTCCAATTGTTGGCTTACTACAAAGTACACGGCATAATAGGTTGATGAGAAGAAGAGGATCTTGAGCGAAATTCTTTCAGTTCTTCAGTAGATCATCAGCAGAATACAAATATACTTACAATTTTCAATGGACTCACAAATCCATTAGAATCAGGAAGTAAGCTCATGAGAGGTATTTCTCAGGGCACGAAAGTGTTATCATACACTGTTGTTAAACTCTTACAATTCATTGTATGAATCCTACAATTCGATTTGATTTGACCCTAGATCGATCCAAATCAGTGAAAAAATCAATTTATGTTTGAATCTTACGATCCATATATTGAATCTTACGATTTAATCGTACAATTCAACATTGCAACACAAAAGAAAAATGCCCGCTTCATTTTTATTGAACGATTTCCCTTTTTCTCGTTTGATCCTTGTTTATATAGAATATAATCCTCTAAAACAATTAAAAATACATAAAGAAAAGAAATATTACTGCGTATTTTAAACAATAGAAAGCCATTTTCCTAAGAGAAATCCCAAAATCTAAACCCCAAACTCTACTTTGACTAAAATTACTATGAATCTTACAATTCAAAGTTACAATTCAATTCTAAGTGGCCCTAAAGATTTTCAAACATAAGTCATTATAGAAGTTAATAAGAAGTGAGTAAAACCTTCAACCACTACTGTCATCATCATCATAGCAATTAGAAAATCATTTAAAATAACTTATCTTGGCCTAAAGAAAGATTCTGCTACTAATTTGAAGACTTGATGCACAAACACTGATGCAGAGCACAAAGGGAGAGAGGCACACAAAGCGTCTCATCAAAATGAGCCTCTACCATCTGTGTTAATAAAATGATATTTATAATCTACAGAATATCTCATGAAATTTTTTATTTTTCAAAGCAAAGTATTTCAATTCTTTTTTTTTTTTTTTTTGACTCCATCCTTATTAATTCTTGGATTGCCAAAACACGATCTGGGATCTCACACCTCAGGAGCACTTCCCCTTGTCGCTTATAGTGCTCATAAGGAACATCCAATTGAATTGCGTGGGTAAATGTACTGACAGGCCGAGCAAAATACGAATGACTTGCAGGAGGGGTCCACACTCCACAAAGGATTAAGAGCCTAGAAACAAGCACATAAGCATAGCACGCACACAAGCAAAACTGTGTCCATACAACCTCACCAATCTAACAGACTGAAATTAACCTACTAAAATAAAAAATTGTTTCGCTTTTTCTATGCAATCTAAAGACAAAAAATATGATTTCAATCCCCAGTTAAACACAACAACAAAAATATCAGACTTTCGAAGGAATGGATTCACTCCGCAAGCTAAACACCAATACCATACTGATCTTCCAATCCAAAAAGCCAACAATACAAGAATAAAATCATCAAAACAAAACATAAAACACTTCTCACAACACTACTACTCATCGAACTCGAAACACAAACATATCTACACAGATATCAAATCAAACCATCTCTAGTTCAAACAGAATAAAAAGAGGATCATAACGATGACAAGCTGCAAATAAACAAAACAAGATCACAGGGGAAAAAAATTGCAACATAAAACCCTAAATCAACGAAAAAAAACAGTACCTGGCCCTTGACTTTGAGATTAATGTGAGCAGCACCTTGATCATTAGGCTTCTTATCTTCCTCCTGAGCAGCAGTTCCAGACATTTTCAGGTTCCTAGGGTTTACTCTTTATTTTAGGGTTTGCTCTGTTAATAGAAGAAATTCACAGAACGTCAGCAACGAAGAGGGCTTTGAAAACAACAATCGGCCTGCTTAAAACGCTTCAGATTTTAAGAATACCACTTCTAAATAAACTATAATTCATGGGATTTTGAATCCGGGAAAAAAACGCGTAGAAAATATATCTTTCTGATTCGTTGCGAAACTCGATTTATTATTGGATCAAACTGGACGGCTGTGTTTAATTCATGAACGATCAGAAGGTGGAGAATTTATGCGTAGTAGATTTTGTGGTTGGCAGTCGGCCTCTGTTTCTTTTTCTTACAGTCGGTTTGGAGTAAAAAAAAATGAAAAAATAAAAATAAAAAAGAAAAGAAAAGAAAGGAAATAATTTTTTTCCTTATTATTTATTTCAAAACACATAAAAAACAAAGAAAATAAGATAAGCAATGAGACGCAGTGACGGTGATAGATGATAAAAAAAACGTGATATGTAATGATGGATGACAAGTATCGTGATGGCGGGAGTAGATGGTATACATTAGGGGTGAAACTTTGATCGACCTAACCCGAATCCAAACCGACCCAACATAGGGTTGGGTCGGTTTGGGTTGGGTTTTTAGTACCTTAGGTTGGTTTTAGAATGAAAAATACAATCCGATTTAAATTGGTTCAGTTTTAGGTTAGGGTTTCGGATAACCTGACCTAACCCGAAACTCAAACGGAATTAACCTGATTTTTTAAAATACTTATAAATTATAATAAATATAATATATAAGATTTATAGAAACCCTCTAATCTTTTGTTATTTTTAAATAAGACTCTTAGTATAAAGACCCAATGGCTCATTCAAAATTCATCGTCACACGATTACATCATTACACGAAAAGGAAGAGGAGTGTGGAGTTAGGGTTTTGTAACTTTCTAATATCCTGTCCAACGGCAACGATGAAAGTGACAACGATGTTAAGGTATAGGTAGGTTGTTCTCCCATCTCTCTCTCTCTCTCTCTCTCTCTCTCTCTCTCTCTTCAATCAATTATAACTTCTTTTGTGAAGAAGACAAGTGTGATTCTCAGATAATTGGACTATGTGGTATTTGAAGTTTGAACTGATCAAACCAACCTAAAATTGCACCTCCTAATTAGACCACAACTTCCTCTCCAGTTTCTGCTGGTTCAAAATTTAAATCCATCAAAAAAACTTAGTAGGACCCAAATCAATCAAAAATTGCAGTTTGGGTTGGGTTTAGGATTTTCAAAAAGTATTCGGTTTGGTGTTTGGGTTGTAAATCAGATTGGTTTGGATTTGGGTTGACATCCAAAGAAATCGGTTTGGGGTTGGGTTGAGGTCAACCCGATCCAAACCTATCCAAGTTGCACCCCTAGTATACATAAGGGTGTCAATTGGCTCGCTCAAAACCAAAAATTGAACAAACAAAATCGAAAAAAAGTCGTTTTTTTCTTCAATTATTATTTGGGTTTGGTTATGGTTTAAAAAACAACAAACTGAATTCATTCGATACAGTTTACAATTAAAGCTTCAATTAAACTGAATGGAACTAAAAAAGTCAAAGTAGATATTGTGTGTATATAAATATATCATATCATACTACTTCTAAAAGTTGAACCAATTTCTTAAGATTTGTGTTAAAACACTTTTATTACATACTGTTTTACTATATTATCCACTATAACTACAATAATTTTCAAATTAAGTAGTAATTGTTTGAGTAATAACATATATTTAATCATAGTTTTTTGGTCTTTTACTTGCATTTTTTAGCCCAAATAAATCTTTGAATTTTTAAATACCATTTTCTTGACAAATATGCCCCTTATTGTTTATATAATTTACATAACAATATAACTAAACTCTTCTTTTTAAAAAGGATTATTTTAAGTGTTAACAGAAATTATGTGGGAGCTACACAATTTAAAAATATTAATTAGTTAAAAAATCATTATCTTTTAAGTTAAAAATTAATTAATTCAAAAATAAATCAGTAACAAAATGTCAAGAAAATTAACCCTAACCCGTAAGTACACTTTGTAAAAATCATAATGGTTCGTATTCTCTCTCTCTCACTCGCTCTCTCTCTCTTGTTAATGATATCCAGCTCATAGCAGTTGAAAGTCTTTTTCTCTTCCCTCCTTCTGGATCAATTCTTCTTTGGTCGTCATAAATGTCATCTTCTTCATCTCAATACCCACAAGCCCATTTACCCGTCATTTTTTTTTCTCTCCGTAACATTCTCTTTATACTCTGCTATTATCTCCTTCCGATCGAGGAAAGCTCGAACCACTCAAGAACGTTTTACTTTGAGCCCTCGACTTCACAGGCAAATCTGAAAATGAACGACACAGATATCTCAAAGCAGATCCAACATATGATGAAATTCATTTGTCGTCAAGAGGCAGAGGAGAAGGCCAACGAGATCTCCCTGTTTACCGAAGAAGTAAGTGATTTTTATCCACAAATCGTTTTTCTTTTTTCCATTAAATTGCAATTTGGCTGATTTCTGTGAATTCCCATTGATTTCTTTTTCTTTTTTTCTTTTTCCTTTATAGATCTGAAGTTATGAATTTATGTTTTTGAGCTATTTCTTTTGAATTGCTGTTAATCATATGAGTTGTCCTCTTTCTTTGATCGGCTTAGTTGTTTCTGCAATAGAAGTCTTCAATCCTTCCATAAGTAGAAATGGATTCGACATGGTATACATGTAATGATGCTTAGGAATGTTGATTGCTGTAGGAATTTAACATTGAGAAGTTGCAACTTGTTGAAGCTGAGAAAAAGAAGATCAGACAAGAATATGAGTGTAAAGAGAAGCAAGCTGAAATTTGAAAGACAATGTAAATTATTAAACTTTTCCTTTTCTTCTTTCTCGCTTGTTAATCCCCCATTTTCTTTTGGTCAGGCTTGAGTTTAAAATGTTAAACTTTAAGAGATGAATTTCAGGTGAAGTTAGGATTAGTTGTGTTCGAAATTGTAAAATTTTAGTTTGATTTGTTCTGAATTTATCAGTTTAATGATAAGCATATTGAAATTATATTGAAACTTCCTAACACTTTTCTCTTTATTGTATGACTGGCTACCATATGCCCATAAATTTGAATATATACATATATATATATATTGTAGGGTTACCATAGACATCTACAGAGCTTCCTCTTCATAAGCCCTCCTCTCCATCTTTGCTATTCTATATCTCTTCTTCACCTTAACAAGCAATGCAACTAAGAGCGACCCCAAAAGAAAAGCTCCCAACACTCATCCAATCCAACTCTCGACCGCAACTTTCCATCGACTTACCTTCCTAAGCATTTACTGAAACGCCGGCTCGATAACTAGACCAAAATGACCATTTCCCGTCGTGACTCAAACATTCGGCAATACTTGTTCTGCTAGAGTCACCTTCCCATCCAAACCAAAGCTAGCACATAATGGCCTAAGGCCTAAAATGTTGATTCTTGTAATCTTGGAGAAGTCAATTGTAATGAGATTCTTTTCGTCGAAAATCCCAACCTCGAATGGATTAGTTGAATTCAAATCATCTGAATTATATGAAAGTAGGCCTAAAACAGGTGAAGCCAACTGATACCAAGATAGATTGTAACTGTCATAGTATATTGACGACCAGTTATTTCCCAAGTTTTGTCTAACCACTACAACTCTTTCGAGTCAAGATCAGATGGAGACACCCGTTGCCAAGTTCAATTCCTTAATTCGTGTGACTTATCTTCGAAGGCTTCCACACTTGAATTTCATTGTATCGGTTCCTGCACTTGAGAAATTTGTCGGCAGACGTACATTGTATAAAGATCCAGTCTTGGGATGTTTCGGGTAGGATTAATTTAACAACTGAATCAAGAAGACGAACGGATTCGATACCTTGAGCATCGACATTGATCAATAAGGATTCAAGTAAAATGGCTAGATTGTGTTCTGGTCCCCATTT